>JAQIXX010000465.1:0-59102 GCA_034700605.1 Willowsia nigromaculata | reverse complement strand
GAAATCTGAAGAACCTCGGAGATAAGGAAGGTCCAGTCTCTGTGATGAAGGGAAGCTACAGCTTTGTTGGAGACGACAGCAAGACCTACACCGTCAACTACGTTGCTGACGAGAATGGATTCCGCGCCGAGGGTGCCCATTTGCCAACCCCACACCCAGAAATCCAGAGGGCTTTGATGATGATGGGACCTGGAAGCGATTAAACAATGCAAACAATTGATGATAGAAGAGAGTGCAATTTGAGATTTCAGTGATAATGTATGAATGAGTAGTAATGTGATATTCAATGTTCTCGTCTAATATAATTTGTGTGAAAATGTGAAGAGTTTTATGAAATGCCGCTGTGCGGAGTCTACAAAAAATCGCAAATAAAGTTATCCTATTTTTGAATTTGAATCTTGATGCACAAATTTGTTAATTTTTTTTCCATGCACTGCACACTATGTTAATTTTTATGCTATTAAGTATTTCACAGTGCACTGCGACTCGTAGTCACGTTGGTTCGTAGAAAGATGATTCGTATGAGGTTGAGATTAGATAAGAAGTTATAATTTGATTTCACCAATGCTGAAGTATGCTTAATCTGGACCATGAATTTTCTAAATCGCATTGGCTGACTTGCTGGATTTGCAGACAATGACATTTCAAAATATAACCACCCTTCACTGGTGACTTGTGTTTGTGGTGTATCTTCAGTGAGGAAAATGGGTTCATTGTCATCTTTACTTGTAGATCATGATTTGATCGAATGATCATTAATTTTGTCCTCAGGTTTCTTATGTACAATTTTTGACAAAAGTGTTTACGAGATGTGCATATCAACATAATTTAACCATTTAATAATCTTCTAAATGTATTAAGTTTTATACCTACATGTCAACAAAGAAGACTGATGTACTACACTATTACTATTTCACTGAAATCATCTTTCGTAAAAACATCAACCCGAACGATGTGGTTTTACATTATGTCAAGAAAATCATGATCCATGACTCGTAGAGCTTACTCATATTAATTTGCTACCCGAAACAATTTTGCTGAAGTAATGGAAAATGAAACTGACTCGGGATCAGCAAACATACCAGGAGGAATCTCAGACCAAAAGAATAACATATTTCAGTTTCCTAAAAATACAACCAATCAAAATGTAACCGTTTCAATTATATTCTACATTTTATTTCTCAGCATTTATCACATTGATGAGAAAGGACACGCTCCACAGGATTATCTAATGATACATTTAAGCATTTACGACATAGTTTTGACGATTGTTTGCAAATCATTGTGATACGAACATGATCATTCAGTAAAATTAATAGACTAATACCAATCAATACATAATTTGAATTTGATTTCTCAAAGTCGTGATGAGTAAAGTGCGAAACGATGGATAAGGAAAATGCAAAGGTGTAAAGTGGAAGGGAATGAATTTGAAACGTAAAAAATGACGCTAAAAGTTTTTCCTTCTTGAAACTGAATGGATGTACTATGTACTGAGGAGTTACGACTGTGACAAGGTTGATGATGAGATGATGACAAAGAAGTTTTAGTAAATGTGGTGGTTGTTGGCACGGCTGTTGATAATATTGTTACCAGTCATTCAAAATTCTTCACTGTCTCACTCCTTCATTTCTCCCACTATATGTTAAGTGAGCTAGAACAACCGTCGGGTTGGGTTTTTTAACGAGCTTCTCCTTGGAATAGAAGAAAAGGAGTAAAAGTGCGTGCAATAATAATATGCATACCAACTACCATCGTCGAAGAAAGAATCATCAACATAATGTCATTTACTCTGTCTTCTACTTACCATTGCTCACGTACAACCGGTGCAATACTCCAAAGCAGCGTTATTCTCCAGAACATGAATCCTTCTTATATTACATTGCTCAGGGGAAGTCGACAGAGAGAAAATTGTGTCAGATTTATCATTGTCGAGCTAAAATCACTGGGGAGGAGGAGTGCCACTATGTTGAGTATCAATTCTCCGGGTAGAAGCAAAGTAACAACGACCATGTCTTCAGAGGAAGATGGAAAGCAAACGGGAGAAAGGACTGGGGCTTTGTAAAACAACCTTTGTTTTCTTTATACATGCATTTTTAGGCTTACAATGTGGCTTTGGTGTGGCTTTCTAAAAACTTAAGATTTTATAACATGAATATCTATTTACATTCAGTTGGCCGAAAATGCATTACTACATATACAACATACTGAAATGCCTTCATTCATTATAGGTCATCACACTATCCTTTCTTTAAATTGAAACATGATTTAGATTTTTCAATCTTTGTATTTCAATATATTTCTTGTCGACTGTCGCCTTTGAAAAGCCTCAAATTTCGAAAGGAAAACGTCTCTCCACAACTAGTGAAGTAATTTTATACATATACGTTAGATGGGATACCCTATAACGGTGTGGTAAGCAGCAACCGTTACAATAAGCGTGATATATAAATCGTGTTACAAGTTCTATGTTTTGTTTGAAACAGATTGCACGCCATTTCTTCTGAAATAGCCCTTTGAGATTGCAAAATAACTTATAATGCTGGTAAAAGGGACAAGTGTTGTTGCGCGGAAGGACTTGTGTCAAATTATTAGTTGCAAAGAAAAATGGTACTCTTTCTAGAGCTCATTTACCACTTGTGAAGGCATTTTACAATTTATTATGCTATATTTCTTGTTTGCATTGTGTTGTAGGAACTGGACACATCCTACATATTACACGTCAAGTTATCCAGGACACAGTGAAGTTTTGTTGGTGTATTAAAAATGTGATATAACGTAGAATAGGTATATGTATGATTGAGATTTTACGCTATCAACTATATGGTGCTCATGTTCATGATGACAGCCACAATCCAAGTGAGAAAATGGAACGGTCATAAGTCGTCCAAGAAATGGGCAAGATTTATATTTCACGAAACATGGAGACAGTGTAGGTATGTCATATGTCAGCATGTGACTGCAGAAAACAAACAGTGTGCAGAACAACAGACTCGTAATTTAGTGCTGCGTACTTTATATCATGGGCACTTCTCATGCATTTACCTTTGGAGTTTGTTCTATATTCATTACGCGAAGTATTTGCTGCTTTCAACAAAGTTGTTTTCACTGTTAGTGTTAAAACGATGGCAGAAAATTGCAATTAAGTCATTTATGCATTTGCATTGCATTCGCAACAACATTATAATCAATGATTGAAAAGTATTGCATACAATTTTGTTAAAAATGCTGCTATCCATACAAGGGAGGCTTACGATTTGCTTGCCATTGTAAATATTGAAACTGAGTTTTACATTAACACATTAAATACCTATGAAAATTGGATCAGTGAAGTAAAGTAGTATCTACATAATAAAAGCCTTTCAATTAAAAAGTACATATCGGTGACATAGACGATGTACATAGTTTTGGACAATGGAGTTGAACGTTTTATCAATGCAAGGATTACCAAACAACTTGCCTTCATCAAACGTGCTAGATGTTTGAATGTATATAGTTCTCAACAACATAACCTTCATATCATCATATCCTATACGCATAATATGTGACGCAAAGCAAATTAGCATTCCTCACTCCAGTATGGTATAAACATGTATAAAAGTAAAAGGACTATTCCCTCTATAGCTATCATATACGGAATGCCTTTTTCATCCGATAAAAAAGAGTAAGTTATAAAAACCAAGTAACCTCCCTGTCAAAATTCTTTTAAATACAAATTAAAAGGCTGGCGGTGAGGGAGGATTGAAATGGCGAGAACTTGATGGAAAACGAACAAATAATGAGAGGTTATAGACGTGACAGGTGTGATGGATGAGAAAGATTGATCGGTTCACAAACACCAGCTAACGAGCGAAGGACTTGAAATGGGTTGACACCTGTTAAGTACAAACTGGAAAACTGAATTTACATTTATTATAATTTGTGCATGTCTTTAGTTCGTATTGTGCGTGAGGTTTTCTTGTTATCGGTGCTAAGTGAGAGCTCAGCTAAGCGATTTGGTTGACAGCAATCCATGTTACACTTTTTCATGTGAACTGCTAGCAGCAATATGAGCTGAATATTTTCAAGAATAGTTGGAAATGTCTGGAAATTAAATAATTTAATCCGAGTAGTCATTGACCTTTCAGTTTGATAAGAGAATGTTAGTTCGTATTTAAAATAAAAATATATGAACAAAAATCTTAGCGTTATAATTTCAATTTGCTTTGCATGAAGTTTGCAACGAGTTTAATTACAGAAATATAAAAAACGTCTCTCCGTAATCTACAAATAGTAAAATGCCACATGGTCGACTGTATGCTACAAAATCTACACATCCATGCCATGTTCCATTAAAACATTATCGCCGTCTTTAGAGGAATCCAAAAGTCAAAATGATATTGCACGCATTACTTGATATTTTTAAAACGTAAAATTCTATAGTACTATAGGCTGTTTAGCTGCATCATGTCACGCTTAATGTTGTGTTTCATATAATCGCAAAAAGCCTAATGCATGCCAAGAAGCGTGTTTTTATTTGTGGAACTGGTAACTACACACTAACTGGATGAAAAGTACAAGTGTTCAACAGAATTTCCGTAGCTCTTATTCCAATATAGGCATATTTGTATGATATTTCTGTATGAAACTAGGTATGCATTTCCTTCCTAATATTCTACTCAACACCAAACGCTGATGTCTATTTTTTCCGAAGATGAAAATCGTGACAGCTTGTAAGAAATGAGAATTTGAGTACCAAACTGAAAACTGAAAGCATGCTAAAAATATAAGGTTTTTTATACCATCATGTAATATATTCATCCATTGGTAAGTATTTTTAGAAACTAGAAAGGCTTTTGACCAAAATATCGGTATGCAAAGCATAAGTAGGAAGTATGTTGACACTCATTCTCATCATAACTCTCGTACAAAGTCATACAGTATGAAATAAATTTTAAGAAATGCGGTGAAAATCCTCATTATTTTACCTTTTTGCATGAATTAGCCAATAGGTGTTTGTTATTTCAAAAGAGGAATTAATTTGCATTGTTAACATGCCACCATCGACTACTCCACCCACGCCGGAAAAGTGTCAAGTGTGTTCAGTTCCTTGTAAAACCTTTTGTGCTACTTGCAAGAAGGCTTACTATTGCTGTGTTGATCATCAAAAGCGGCATAGGAAGGAACATAAAAAGGATTGTTTCCCAGCAAAATTAGAGTATACTGAAAGCTTTGGTGGGAGATGCTTTGTGGCATCAAGGAAAATCTCGGCTGGTGAACTAATTTTCAAAGACAGGGCCTTACTTTCAGGTCCAAGTGGAGCGGAAGTATATTTTCACATAATATGCTTGGGATGCTACCGCTCTGTCAAAGGCAGTTATAAATGCTCGTCATGTGGATGGCCAGTGTGTTCTGTAAATTGTGAAAAGGTATAGTTTTTGTCAATTACGCATATTTTTGCCATACGAGAGTTCCTTCATCAGAAGCAAGAATTAAATAATGTGATTTTTCTCAATTCGCCCTTAAGCATTGGTATTAAAAATAAATTGCAGATTTCACATCACGCCAATAATGAGTGCAAGATATTCCGAGATGCTAAGGTAGAACCCTGTGTAATCAAGCCACACCAATACGATTTCATTAATTTTTTACGTGCCCTCCTGCTCCGGGATCATGCCAATAACACTTCTGGTGAAAACGATGAACAGACAGCGCTACAGTGTCGGGAAAGTTGGGAGTCATTGCTTGCGCTAGAATCACACACAGAAGCTCGTGCCAAAAACACCTTTGCGAATCGTGTACTTGGAGAAAGCATGCAATTTATCCAGGAAACTTGCAAACTGGAGGACAGGTTTGAGTCCACTTTAATTGATCACGTTGTGGGAGTCTGGGGAATCAACTCGTTTGGTGCGAATCCGCCCGCTGGAGTGAAGCCTGGTTATGCCAGGTGAGATTGATGATATAATACGATAACAAAAATTCTCCACCTCCACTACCAGCAAAAAAAGCTCCTACGCATTCTTGAATTCAAATGGGATGTTCAAGAGATATATTTTCACTTCCTCATTCTTATAGTTGATTCATACAAGTGCCCTTTTCATTGATATTACGTATAGAATGGCCACACTTCTCTTTCCCAAACTTTGCCTAGCCGCCCACAACTGTATTCCCAACACTCATGGCGTTCTAATCGAGGAAAGCAAGTCTGGGAGACCGACATACACAATGGAATTGGTTGCTTCATTGCCTATCCCGGAAGGAGCTCAAATTTATACAACGTATGCAAATGTGTGTGAAGGGACCGTGGAGCGATTAGATGTTCTGCATGACCATTACTACTTTGCCTGCTCTTGTGAGCGATGTTCCAGCGCAACAGAATTTCAGACGTACTTTTCGTCACTAAAGTGCTCTGAATGTGAATCTGGTTTCCTTGTGTCGAAGAATCCACTAGATCGCAACGCGATTTGGGTGTGCTCCGACAATTGTACAAAATCCGAGACAGGCGTGAGATACGCAGAGTTCATTCAAAAGAGAAATAGGATTAGGAGGGAAATCAACGCGGCTGAAATGGAGTTTGGAGTTGAGGATTGTATTAGAAAATACGAGGAAATTCTCGACAGTTACAAAGGGAAAATACTCCATCCTAATCATTGGCTCGTGATTGACATCGAGTTTAAGTTGATGCAGCGCATTGTGGGCTACCTGAGCAGAGCAAAGAAAGAGGCACAGAGTGAGCTGCTGAAAAGGCTAATTGAATTAGCTGAGCATTGTCTTGACGTGGCGGATGTAATTCAGCCTGGATTAAATTCATACCGAGGTGACATAAGCAAAATGAGAAATACGAGAAGAGAAAGAAGACGTTCTGTGAAAATGAATACTGCACAATGACAAAACGATGAACAGACAGTCTTCTTATCTTTCAATTTTATCTTGTTTGCATGTAATTACCAGCTCGACAGATTTACATTCAGGGTCGATATGTCTGGTTATTGGAATGTCTCTTTCTTTATTTCACAGCAAAAATCCTATTTTGCCTGGTGGAAGGAAAACTCAAGCAACTTATTCGAAACACGCAGAGTCAAGGAATTAATGACGTATTGCAGACAGAGAATCTCAGGTCGATCAAAGCGAAAGCTGAAGAAGCAATTTCGGTTCTGGCTAGAGAGCAAGGATGCAAGGAGAAACAAGTTACGCTTATGCTAATACAGAATGTCAGGACGATTGATCAAATGCTAAATGTCATTAGCAAGCAGATTAAAGCTGGTGTCTTATGAAATTTATTTTAACACAGAATGGATAAAAATGCATGTAATTATTCTTACCCGATTTTTGTAGAAAAAAGAGAAAATATGTTTGTCGCAAACACAAAGCCATAAATCAATGCTGCAGTAGTAGCTTGATAAATGTACAAGAAATATTTGTGTAGTACAGTAATAACGATAGGTACTAACATGGACTAAATTAATCCTCACAGAGTGGTTAAGTTACGATATTTTTAACGTATCAGTTGTTTGTCTTCAAACTACATAGTCAGTAGTTAAAGCTTTACATTTGCTAAATACGAAGGTAAATAAGATGATAGAATTAGAATGAATGACAACTTTTGTGATGTGAATTGCAGTATTTCGTAGAAAAGTTGCTTAAGCCTTTTAAACACCTGTATTAAATCAAATAGAAGACTTGTGGCAAATAAATATTTGAACACTTAATTTAAGGTAAAATGTGCATAAAGTCAGTGTCAAGGTTAGTTGTAATTTGTCAGTTCCCTAATTTAATTTCAAATAATGTAACGGTAGAAGTCTTCATGGAACAATAATTCTATTTATCTTGTCACATTTTAATCGTTTTATAATGTAAGTTGATACTTAACAACTGTTCAAATAGCGAATTCAACGTCAAACCAGACAAAAAATCATCAATAAAATGAAATAAAATTTTTTGAAATGCTAACAATGAAACTAGAGCATTGCTATAAAAGACGTGCGATGAAAAATCCATTCCAGATTGTGGCTTGGACAGAATCGCACAACATCATGAAGTTTACAGTAATTTTATTCGCTGCCCTGGCTGTGGCATCAGCCATTGAGAGCGTAAGGACCAATTTTTATATTCAATCATAAAATGTCTTAAATTGCTTAAATATTCGTATTAATAATACTCATTGAAACAACATAGGAATCCCTTGGTTTGAAACATGGAGGAATTGTACCTGCAGAAGAGGTGTCTATTCTTCAGAAGATGTTAAACTTCTTCCGTCCGATAAATCCTTTTCGTCCAATTCCGCTAGCTCCAATTCGAACAACTCCTCGACCACGACCAGCAGCAGCTAGACCACCTGCCCCTGCGGCAAGGCCACCACCACCAAAGCCAGCAGCCCCAGCACCAAAACCAAGACCACCGGCACCTGCTCCAGCTCCAGCTCCGGCACCTGCCCCTGCTGTACCCGCTCCGGCTCCTGAACCTCCAAAGGCGCCAGCAGAGGAACCCGCACCAGCCCCCGCAGACGCTCCAGCTTCAGCAGATGTCCCAGCAGAATCTCCAGCCTCAGCTCCTGCAGAAGCCCCCGCTTCTGGTTCACCCGTCACCCCTGAAATCATGGCATTATTGGACCAGCTTTACACTATCGATTTTTTCAAGCAGAACTTGCCCCCTAAGGAAGATATGTTCAAGGCCTCTCCAGAACAAGATGGTCTCATGAAAGCATTATCGACTAAATTTGAAGACCTCCCCAAGTCCGTTCAAGAAATAGTAGTAACCATGTTTAAGACCCTTTTAAACAAAAAGCCTGGTGACGCAAACGTTGATGACCCGTCTGCTCTGCCAAGCGTTGGATCCTCGTCCTAAACGGTAACGGTATACATGTATACAATCAGTCCCCTGAAACTAATCGCATGACCACCTACGATTATTACGTCGTATTTAATTCTTGGTCCAGCTTTCTGTCCTCTAAAGAATCAATAAAACTTGTCTGGGATTGCTACAATTATATAGCTGTTTATTGGCACGTAATCAAACTTACAAATCATTTTCATGCAATCAAAATTGAACTTGTGCTACATACATCGCTTTATCAAAATTAATGGCTGTTGTCAGTATCTAGAGCAAGGAGCATGCAACCGATCATCATATAAATTAAAACTAAATAGCTCACAAATGACGTAAGAAACCAAAAACAAAAATTTTCTCCATGCATTCAGCGTAGGTTTATGTGTTGTTGTTGTTGTTATAACTGAAAAACCGAAGACAATTCTAGTCTTGCTAATAAACCGTCCTTGAGGGCTTTAACGTTTTTGTCATAACTAACTAATCATTATATACGTATTTTAGCATTTAGCGATCATGATTGATTATCAGAAGCATAACATCATTTTTGCTTAATACGATAAATGATAAATAAGAAGGGTTCATCGTATTATTACGCAAAAATCGTCTAAGTAGGTGTCAAATGTCAATTTATATATTGAAGCTAAATTATTTATTAAGTTCCGTGTTTCATATATTTACATTCTTAATAGCTGGAAAACTTTGGAATTTTCTATTTTTAAGAGTAGCTTAAGCTTAAGCAAATATGTATGCTACATGGTGAGTTTTGATGATTGTTAAGTAAAAGTTATGAAACTTTTACTTAACATAACCCAGTACTTTTGACTGGGCGACAGACAAATTGTGTTTTCATGATTGGATCTTATTAATGTTACATAAGGTTGTAAGGTCGCGTTCACATATGTGACAACCTAAACAAAATACGACTGGTAAGTAATTCATCCGTGTAAGCACAAATTCAAGCATCAAACTGACATTTATTACACACATGATCTTATAACGTATCGACGTTTATCAAACATGTAAATGTCCTGTATAAAAAGGGAATGATAGGTTTTTCTTGCCTACGTCAATTTAATTCGATGTTTGATTGCTGATATACAAAACCTAATAACTTGAGATGTGAACTTGTAATTTGCAAATAATCTGGTTGAAACGCAATACGCAATATTTCAGTGATAACGAACTATAAATCGATCGTTCCTCCCAGTGCTACTTAGAAGGATATTAAAGCTATAAGAACAAGAAATAAAATTCGCATAGATTCATTTTCCAACACGAAGCCAAAATAAAATTGGCTGCTCAGATTAATTACTGCATAGTTTACACATTCCTTATGAGCAACTATCATCGGATTTGTAGATTTTAAATATTTGTATTTGATTCGAAAAATTTAATCGGGGAAAATATCCAGAAGTCTTGTGTATGATGCGCAAGCACACATCAATCATTAGCAAAGCTCAAGCTTAACAAAAATACATATAGCTACAGCTACGTAATTATAATGATCTCAAGGTAATCCGATATGATAAGGTATGTGTTTTTAGCAACAATAAGTAGATGTAGGAGGTTTCACGAAAACATAATACCCAAAATTTCTCAACAAAAGTGTATTATCAGAATTGTTTTCCTTGTAATAAACACTTTATTTTGTATTTGCTAATATTGATCAATCAATCAAAAACGTCTACGTGCTATGAAGCATCTGTAAGTGATAATAATATTTATTAATATGTATATATATTTCAGTTCTTATTGTAAAAACGTAAAAAGCTGCAACACACCAGCTCAATTTTACATAGGTATTTTTCATTCGTTCATGCAACACTAGTATTGGTTAGTTCCACCCATGCCACAAAGAACTTTAACATAAAAATACATAGTCTAAAATCTTTTGAAAATGCATGCAAACTGTCATTTTACCTTCATTCACAAGTACAGATTTGGTACCTGTATCATGGATGGCAGATTAAGAATACTAATTCTGTGTTTATTACTTTTATTTTTCTGATACCTACGGTCTAATAAATGTTAAAAACGAACTACTAGGGATAGTAACGAAATAAGAAATTAGACAAAATATTTTGGCTCCATTCGCTATCAAGCTCTTCACACGTCGCCAGTACATGCGAGCGTTTTATGCTCTCCAATAATATTTCAATTAAGATTCTAAGATTCCCATGCTGGATAAAAACTATAAACATCGCCACATTAAATTGGCCATAAAGATATATGTATGAAAACTGATAGTACACTACACAAGATACGTTGAAGTAATCGTCTGATGTTAGAGTGTCACTAGTCATTGCTACTTATGATACCTGATGATTTCAGTGATAGAGATAACTGATATGAAATTCATTAATTAATGTTAGTCTTCGTGCTTAAAAGTCGCATTTCGTGTAGAAACAGCACATGATTTTCAAATGAATATATACTTTAAGGTCAGTTGAGTTCACTTATGGATACTCCATATATTCATTTCTTTTTAGCGATAATGATAATGTATGGTGAGAAGATGAGTATATGTCACACTGGCACACATTCATTCGTATCTAAAATACAGCAATCGAGCTACGAGAGAACTTGTCAATGATTATGAATGAAGTTTGTCTGTTTTAATAGGAGAGTCTGTTGACTGACCACTGACACTGCTTCAGATGAAACAGAGGAAGCAAGTTGAGGAATCAGGCTCTAAAATACTGCAACATTATAATATTACCTGTATGTGACTCTGCAGGATAACTGGAGCCCTATCTTAGTCTTATTTTATTTTGAGTAGCCAAATTTTTAGCAACCAGTTTGGAATAGAAATAGAAATTAGAAATTGTTCAAGAGTAGTGTGTATGTGTGTGACTAAACGCTGTGCTTTTATATCAGCTATTGTTTTATCACACCACTGCTGGAATTCAAGATATCCTGCAAAAATATTCCATGCCAAAACCGAAAGATTATCTTTGACAATGAGATAAATTTCTGTAAACCGGTTTGATCTCTGGCCTCTGCTGATCATTAGCACAGTGAAAACGGCAGGTGACATCAATAGTTACGATTAAATTCGTCATAAAGACAGGGAAAGCTACAAGTTATTGAAGTCTTATCAAGCGTATCGTGAGTATTTATTGCTCACTTGTATCATTCAGTGTTAGTTGATTGAAACGAAACAACGTTAGTTTTTGTTACAACGTAGAACTTCAATCAAGCAAATTTTTAAAATGATCGAAAAGGATCCAGTTTTGGAGGGTATCATGACCCAACTTGGTAAGAAAAATTCTTTAAAACTTTACCAATCCAAGTCAAGGAGGTATCAATAAAGCTTTTTATATCAAATCAAGGTGAGTTTGGACCTTACCAGTTTAGACAGCATTTGCTCCATCTGCTAACATCATTTTTGGCTGGTATTCATATGCTTGCGCTGACCTTTACTGCACCCGTACCAGACTCAAGGTGAGAAAAGTTCGATGATTTGTTTTATTTTTACCGTAATGAATGAATCATATATGTATTTACATAATAACTGTGGTCAGTTTTCCTCTTTGGGGCCGTGCATCAAAACCGTTGTGGTTCCTTTATAAATGCACAAGCAAGCGCTAACACGGTGCATATGTATCAGTATTACTTTTCCTCATACTAATAGTCATGCTGACTGGCAATATGCATTCACATACCTAATTAATGAATGCTATTTTTGTCAAGGTGTTTTATCCCTCAAGTGGATGAGTTTAACGAAAGCGTAGCAGACTTGCCCCTCTACATCCCACAGGATTCAAAGGGGAATCTTGAGACCTGCCTTAAATTCAAAAGTTTGGGTAATTTGACATTAACGAACGAAACCGTGTCTTGTGGTGGTCACTACTTTTATAATTCTACCTACTATCCAACATCGAGAGTGATTGATGTGAGTGAAGAGTGAATCAGTTGTATGCTCATGCTATTTTCGTGTGCAAAAGTAACCGACTTCTACCTTTGAGTAGCATAACATCAAATTTTCGTAATGATATTTCCAGTGGGATATGGTTTGCGACAAAAGATGGATGCGCGCACTTCTTCAATCAATCTACATGGTGGGGGTACTTTGTGGATCTGTCACTCTAGGTTCTCTGGCAGATAGGTATGTGTGAACAAACGATCATTACAATACTGTACCTCCATTGTTTTAGCAAACAAAGTTGCAATTTAATTATCAGAAAACATGCCTATGTAAACACTTGTACATATGTGATAATTTTTTTATTATCTCACTCAACAGCTTTGGGAGGAAGCCGATCTTATGCATCTCTGCAGTACTTCAACTTGTTTTTGGGCTACTATGTGCTTTCATGCCATACTATTATTTGTATGCTGTAACCTTGTTTTTCTATGGAGCATTTGGATCCGCTGGCTCTTATGTAACTGGATTCGTACTCTGTAAGCTTTTTAAGAGTATAAATATGAGAAAACTGAAAGAACGTGCAAATGTCATTGCCATTCGATCAAATGATGTTCAAATTACTTTGATATAAGCATTTACAATTTATACCTATATATCCATTTGTTATTGATAAACTAGCAATGGAATTAGTTGGGCCTACAAAACGAACAATTTGTGGTACAATGTTCAGCGTTACATTTGCTATTGGAGTGATGGTTGTGGCATTTTGGGCTTGGCTAGTCCCCAACGATCAATTGCTGCAAATTATTTATGCTTCCCACTCAATACTATTACTTGGTCATTGGTGGTAAGTTTAAAGCGATATGAGCGTCTTCTAATCTGCATGAATTTTTTATCCCCAAAGAAATTCAATTTCCAGTCTCTCAGCTTCTATCTTTAACTTATTCTTCTATACATAGGCTAGTTGATGAAAGCATCCGATGGCTTTGGGGTAAAGGAAGAAATAAGGAGGCATTGGCGATAGCCTCGAAGGCAATTGAACTGAATGGCAAATACTTTGTGAGTAACGACAATCAGCAGACTTCCCCTGCTGAGCCTCCATCGGACAAGCGTCAAGATAGCCAAAGTTCTGGACCGAGTGAAGATACGGATAAGCTGGTGCCACCACAAGCTGGAATTCTTGATTTGTTTCGGCATTCAAACTTGCGCTTCAGAGCCATTAACATGAGCTACTTATGGTTCGCAAATAGTTTAGTGTACTATGGCCTTGCTTTCAATATCGGTACTCTGCCCGGTAATCCATACCTCATGTCCTTTCTTAATGGATTGGCTGAATTACCTGGATACGTTATTGTAGTCACGTTACTTGATAGAACGGGAAGAAGATCGCTGGAGTCAGTGTTGCTGTTTATTGGTGGTCTTGCGTGTGTCATCATTGCATTCATTCCTCATGGTATAAAAAATTTACTACCAATACAATCTGTACATGCATCTTGCATGGATTGTGAGATCTTATTGAATTCATTTTTGGCTGTTCAAATTAAGTAGCTGGATTTATATTTTCCACAGGTACTATTACAATAACTGTGGCTATGCTGTCTAAAGTTGCCGTTGCTGGCTCATTTACAATCTGTTTCAATTATGCTGCTGAGTTGTTCCCAACTGTAATACGGAATTCTGTAGTAGGAATTACCACAATGGCCGCACGCGCAGCAGGAATGCTGGCTCCAGAGATTATACTACTGGTATGCATTTTACGTCATATTTTGGAGCTTGATAAGCTGACCTTTGACAAGACATTTACAATAACTTGCTATGACCTCTTTTTCTAATGATCATTCTCTCAACAGGATGCGGTAGGTCATGCTGTACCCACAATCGTTTTTGGCACTGTGGCAATCCTTGCTGCCTTGTTTGTGTTGTTTCTTCCTGAAACTCTCAACAAAGAAATGCCCGAGACAATTGAAGACGGGGAAAATTTTGGGCGTGGAGATACTGCCTTCCGAACAATATGGAGGTTTTTCAAGAGGAGACGTCTGTCACAAAGTACCCGGAGAAGGCTGCGATAATGTTTTAGGAATAATTTCTAGTCATTGTAGATACCATTGTTTTTGTGTAAGGTGCATTACATGTTCTTTAAAAAGCATCGCTGTAGGCTTTGTTGTGTAAATAAATGTTTGTCTTAAATTATACGTGTACTTGATATTCTCATCAATTATAATTGTTACCTTTTCTATTGTGTATAGTGTAGGCGAAGCATGATGAAATTATAATGAAAAAGTTTGTAGTGGTATGAAAAATTATCCTGTTATTTGATCACCAATTAAATCTCATATATTATATCGAATTACTTGCGTAACTTTACATCTTAGCAAACTGATTATAACTGCAATATTTTCGCTACAGATATCGACACTTTAAATATTATAAACTTAATTGCAGGTTTAAAATGCTTACAAACTGATTAATTGTTTTGTGATTAAAATGGGTACTAAAATCTCACAATTAATGTATGTTAGTTTTGGCGAGCTTAAATTGTACGCTTACTCTCTTATTATTATTTATCTAATAAATATAATTTACCTAAGAAAAGCGCATAGACATTACGAGATTTACCACAAAATTCCACATACTTTGCTATATGACATAACACAATGCCCTTTGACTTGCTAGAGATCATCGGGAACCTGAGCCTAGACTCCTAGACCGTATAACTATTTCCGCTCACAAAAACCTGTTGTGCAACTACATAACATGTGCCTTTATACGTATCCTATTATGATCATTGGAATACTTTTTAAAGATAAAAAGCTGTGCTTAAAGACAAAGCATACCAAAACCAACAGTGATGAAAACTATTTTAAAACTTTCCTGCTGCTGGTTTATCTAACAAGGGTTGTGCAAACTTGAGAGTAAAGTAATCAAATCTGAAAACTAGCTTCAAAGTGTCCTCATTTTTTCGTTTTACCGTTTTTTTTTGTGAATTTTCTTTTTGATGAAACAGATGTGTGGTTCCTGTAATTTTTTGTTTCAATTAAATTTGGAGCAGCTTATTGTATACAAATTTTAATACACGTGATTGCTAGCTAAACTTTATATTTAAATGGACGAGATAAAGTTAGGACTAGCCATCTCAGCGTACCATATTTATTCACAATTTTATTCGAGTGAAAGAATAAAAAACGTATACTGTCTCTTTTATTGCTTTTTAATAAGGTGTACGCATTTATTTTCCCCTTCATACTGTACACCAAATGGGTCGACCCAGCCATAATTATATTCATAATTGTTATTTATTATCCCAAATGGATTTTTCCAGCACCAGCTTATTGTTATTACTGGCAAAGCTCATTTTTAAAAACTCAAGTGGGGCTAGCTGGGAGTTCTGTTTTGATATGTGCTGGTTGAAGGCCAAGGTAATAACGAATGCTGCAGTTTTATCTCATCCTTGCTTGTATAAAGCTTCACAATTTTAGATCCTTTAAAACGCAATGCATTCATTTCTCATTCTACCCTCCTCTCACCCATTATTATAAAAATGGTGACGATTACTTTTACCGTACAAAATGTTCACCCTTTGCTGGCTATTCCACAATTTAATGTGTTTCATGCAGAACGGGAGTGTGCATTATATTTTTTGCTCATTTCAAATGACTTTTTTCAATATTCACGTACATATCTGTGATGCACATGAATGCAGTTGCATTTTTTGTTCACAGTGCTTTTATATCACTTGCCTGGCCTTTGTCTCCGTTAAATTACTATTTTAGGGACCACGTTCTGAGCATTTAATAGAACTAAAACTATTATTGCTCAACGCAATCATAATCAGAAAGACTGAACAAATCGCACAACAGGCCAGGCCTAATGTGCTGTACACATTCCTCGTTGTGAAATGCACCAGATCAATGTAAATATGAAAGAAGAAAAAATCCTAACAGTGCAATGTACAATACAAAGTCTATTAAAGAGTTATAATTTATAATGTTGATGGTACACTAGGGTAATCTAATAGTGTAAAAAAGCGTAACCCTTTTCGGGCTCATTATTAAGCTCAAATGTTTTTTACCCTTTTGCTTTTATTCTCGTGCTCACTCTCACTTATTGTGTAGTAAAATTTATCGCCCAGCCTAACATCATAACAAAGCTAAAAAGAACAGACTTGTTCCATTCCTTTTTTCGAAAACTAGGAGACTAGGACCTCTTCTTTAGAATGTCAATCCTATTTAGCAATGTTTAACCATATGCACTGGTCGTCTGGGATTTCTGTTGTATTTACGCTTTTTTAACCGCTGAAGGAGATCTGATCTGGTTATCAATTTTAGCCACGGGATAAGCAGAATTCTTATTAGATGAAGGGATCTTCAAAAAAGGGTTGAATCAAAGTTGTGAATTATGACAAAGGATGTTCCATAGACCCATTCCAGTCACAATATTATTAAAAATTTCATGAATGAATATTGCAATGAATTTTGTTTTCTCATGTGGGGTATGCCCTTTTATAGTAGATGTTTAAGATGCAGGAACGCAGAATTATAACATTTGTCTGATTAATGCCTCCATTTCATGAACTAATTGGAAGTGGCATAAATAACCAAAATAAGCCATAAATTTTGAAGAAAAAAAATCTACATAAAATATTGAATTTACTACACACACTTGAAGTCAGCAGACCCCTTTCAATGGCACAGAAAAAAATATCATGATGATGAACAAAGTTACATATCGGCTTTTTATCCAGTGTCATCATCGATGCTATATATTGCAAGTTCTGGGTAATCTCCACTCGGTACACAGAGTAACTGTTCATCATAATAAGTAGGCACACGTTGTGCTGCATACATGAATCTTTTGTCTGAATAGAATTTTTTGTTCTGATCTAACGACGCCCCTGAGACAAGATGCAAAAACCCTTTCCCTGTTCCGATTTCCCCATACATTTTTTTACTCCTCAGTGATATATAATATTATAAAAGAAGATGGACGATCCTTGTGTGCTCATTTTGAATGAAACGGGAATGGTAACAATAATAGCACACTTCGTGCCCCGAACCGTCCATTCTTCGTCCCATCCGGACTTCTTTTTTAAAACCATTTTAGCCACTTCACCACCTTTTCCTCCTTCGTGAGACTGAGCTTTCTTTCACAATCTTTTCCCCTTCCATGATGCGATGTAGCTTAAACCAAATTTTCTTTTTCTTGTACATTTATGTATGCATGTACATAATGTGCACATGACGTTGGCGGATGTACCCCAGCTGTGAGCACTTTCAACGGTTCTTTTTTACTACATATATATTATTCTCTTTTCGGTGCTAACATTTTTCTCAAAAATCAAAGTACATATAAGGAAATCGAGGAGCTGTGTAGTGGAAAGTTAATGGATTTTCAATAGAGCTTCCGATCTAGACTGAAATACGCGTTTCTTCAAAGAGAAGCTAACGCACACACGTACTCTCACAGAGAAAACTAATGCGGAAGGTGACATCTCCTTCTATTTTTAACTCATCGCATGAGAACAGAGCATTGACCATATGTTATCACCCCCAGATTAACAATATCCTGTTGCCCTTCCGTCTTTTTCAGTATAATGGTGAAATTGGTGAATCTTGTAAATTTTCTCCCTTCTTTATTTTCGTCTGCGTGCTAAGCCACTACACAGTTGCACGCAGGAGAAACACCATGCACCATCATCGCTGCACTATGTTGTGTGTAAAAAATGGAAACTGAGAAAGAGATGAAAGGGAAAGGGGTAAAAAGCAAGAATGTCGTGATCTTTGAAGATATAACAACCACCACTATTTATAAAGGTATAAACTATTACACACAGTCATTGGGAAAACCTGAATCGTTTCGGGAATTCCATTGTTTTGCTCCTGGAGAGAGATACCTTTTTGCATGCAGGCTTGACCATCATATGCCACCCCGTAATAATAAGGAAGATGTTACCCCATCTATTTTCTCGTTGCGTTGCATGTAAGAGATGATACGATAGTGGTAGTAGCCAGTCCCCTGAAGACTTTATATTTCAACTGACAAACCAACGAGAAATACATAAATAAATAGCTACTTACAGTTTTCCCTGAAGACAAGAAACACGGAAGGAAGAAAGGGGAAAACAAACATAGATATTTTGGCATTTGTTGAAGGGGAAATGAAAATAGCTAAGTGAGTTTTCCTCTTTTGTTTAGACCATCATGCACTTATTTCAGCACGGTAAGCCAACGAAGCAAAAAAGAGTGAAATAAAAGAAAGGAACGTAAAAGCTTCATTTTTGTATATAAGGTTTGAAGATAAATGACGTATAAAAATATATGTCCAACATTATCTTTGTAACGAATATAATATTATGTTAGGACAGGAAAAGGATGCTCTTGAAAAAATCTTTTATTTTTTTCAGTTTTTTTTTTCAGGAAATCCAAAACTGGGAAGGCCATCAACCAGTGAGTTTCTTCTGTCTAGTCTTTCCAGAAAAACAAAAGAGATAGAAAGGAAGAAAGGCTAGTTACTGTCCAGGGAGCTGTGCATCTTCCGACACATCACAAATCCTTCAAGCGTATTATTTCGGACCCTTGGAATTCCATGAACATAATAAAAATCCAGAAGAGTGTATTTCATCGGAGTACTTTAGCTACTTTTTTTGTCTCTCTTCTAGGTATTTCACTTTTTGACTTTTTCTTCTTCAGGAAATCCGACAGGTATTATTGCGTTTTTTTTCAACGAGTTTAAAGGCAGTGAATGAACACTATAACGAAGCCATTAACTTTTGACCTCACCCTACCTCGTCTTCTACAGGTTTACAGCAAAATCAGCGAATAAGACAATTCAACATAAGTTGAGCATGAAACAATGCTAGTGCTATGTGAATGTTGGTTATCCACAAAAATTCAGGATCTGTCTGTCTGTCACTGTTTCACATCACAAGAAAAAGTACAAGGAGGAGGAATACAGGAAGTTGGTTACCATCAACAGAAAAAAACAAGATGGATAGATCTTGGAAACACGTGCATCCTTCCATGAAAGAAGACGAAGAAAAGCATCTTCAGCAGCACAGATCTTGTTCTAAACGGTTTACTTCAGGTTTATTTATTTCCAAGATTGAATCGGACAAGATGTCTTGAAGACGGATTAAGATTGGCTTCTTTCATTGCAACATCCTTTCCAAAACCAACAAGCCAAACCACACTGAGAAAAAATATTTGTTGGAGAAAATAGTGAAAGTACGTAGTACGCACATAAGTGAAAGTTGCATCTTTTACTAGCTTTCGTTGACGAGAAAGGCTAGAATGTATGAAGAGCGGCACCACAGAGGAAGATTTTGTGTTTACTTTCACCTATTTTGATGCTTTCATGTTTCTTTATTCCTGTTTTAGTTGCAAGCATTTCTGCATCTCACTTTTATATATGGCCACATGAAATATGTATGAATAAATGTAAAAACCATCGGAGGAACTCTTTTAGATTGCATTTTGGGATTGTCTAGACTTTGGACGCAGAAGAGAGGGATGAGATGATGATGATGGGATATATATGGAATAGGTAAAAACCTTGATATTCAGGAGGAAAAGAAAGGATAAGAGGATGGATGCGATAAAACCAAAAAGAGATCTTTTTTCCCAATGCAACATCTTAACTTAGCCAACAAGCCAACTAAAAAGGAGAATAGGAAAGCAACAAAACAGAGTTACATTATACCAGTCAAACTTTTACCAGAATAACAAGTTGCATTTTGTTAGTTCGGGTTTCTTTCTACTTGGGGAATACCTTACTATTATTGCTTTCTATCCTTGATGATGATATAAAATAAGAAAGCTTATAGCTTGTTGCATGATATGGTGCTGCAAGTATGCATATATGTTTACACACTTTATTCATATAATTTATACATTCACACAATCTTTAGTTGAACACGCCAAACAGCGTTCGCTTCCTTGCACATTGCAATATCCAACTCATCTCCTCTAATGCTGCTGCTTCATTGCGTCTTCTTTTGGCTTATGTGGTGGAAGTTGCTGTAGTTCAGGAATAGTCGGAGACTTTGACGATGGTGGTCGCAAGAAGGGTAAATTCACTTTGGGCCTCCTTCTCCATAATTCAATTTAATCCGGCTAGATGAAAGATTAATCTCGGACGGACCTGTGAGGACTTGCATTCTTATTGCTTCATTCATTTTGGATTCGAATGTTGTTAATGCTACAAAACACAGTAGAATAGGTATATATGAAAAGCGGAAGTTGGTTACCCAAATTGAATGCTAACTTTTCTGTGTGTAATCAGGCTCTGTTGGTAAATTATTTTGTTCGTACAGCATGATACAGTGATTGTGCACGATTATCTCTGCAAATACAGATACCCGACAGACAATATAGCGGCAAAAATTACCAACAGTTTAGTAATTTATTGTATAAACTGCATTTTAGTACCTATTTTATGAATAAGCTATGTACATTGTCTTATGCTACATAGTGCATTTACATTTAGGTACTTGTCTAAGGTTACCACATTGATTTAACTTTTTATAATATGTCAAAGTTACTCCCTCCGTGTAGTCTTTCCAAAAAATATGCAAGAGCAAGAGTATCATTTCAAGAACCAATAAGAGTTGGCAAAAGCGAGAGATTGATCAACATTTTTCATCATCCCCGAGTATATTCTCATTGTCAATGTCGACTACGACTACAATTTACATAGTTATTATAGGTTACACGTGTGTAGCAGTGGGAAATGATCAGAACAAGATAAACTTTAAGAAACTTCTCATGCTTAGGTGCGTACTCTGAAAGTTTGGCCATAAAAAATTTCGCCATTTTGTCATAAACTGTAGTCTTTACGGGAATGGAAGCATATTAAGCTAACTTTAGTGAGCAAGTGTTGTTACACCGGCTAAAACCCAAAATCTTCCATACTTTTTTTGTTATATCTTGATTGTCACTAGATTGATTTTTTCAAACTAATATCGTTCTTGCTGGAGAAACATTCCTTATTCCCTTATGCTTTTTTATTATGGTAATAATAAGTAACGCTTGGCTGTGGTTATTATGGGAAATAACATCCTTTCGTAGATGAACACAAACGATGGTGTGAGAAGGAAAATGACATTCTACTACTAAAAATCTCCATTATCACACCTCTTTGCCATTCCTTCTGTTACCGTGATCATCTAAAAATCACATTAAGGGGATTCATTGGATCATACTCAATACTTCAATATTCCACATTCGAAGCCGTAATGAGAGAAGTAGTTTGCATAATCATAATGGGTTTAGGCAAATCAAAGTTTTATTTGGGCAGACGTTATATCATACTTCAAAGATTTGGAAAAATGATATTTTCCATCGGGTTATTCACATTTTAAACTATTACACTCTTGAGCAGAAACGTTAAACATTATTCACATAATAAGTGCATTATTAGGGGCAAGTGTTAAAGTGAATCTGTGTATAAAGCACACAACTGAACTTTGATTTTGTATTTTGAGAGTAAGACAGTGGCTAAATTATATAGTTGCACAACATTATATACAACTTGTCTTTTATTTTAACGACTTTCCCAGTGAAATTAAATGATTCATTGTTTCATCAAAAAATTCCCATCACCCATGAAAGTAACCCGCAGTGAAAGTAGTTTTCTTCCCTTTCTTATCAGAAAAGCGATTGGATTCATTCGTTTCTACATAGGCGATCACCTTTCTCAAGTTAATTAGAAAAAGTTATAATTGTAGACCTGCTTTAAATGTTTGCATATTCATAACGGTAATCTTCAAGCTCGGGATTTTCAAATGCCTCCTTTCCAATTCCAAAGATACAGATTTGTAAATCATTTGCTTCTTTGCAATATTATTCATTTAGCAAAACTATACACCGCGGGATTACATTTACATGGATTATAAGAGCTTTTTAAGCCCTAAACAACTTGGAGGATGATACAGGTACCATTGTTGTAAAAAACGTAAAATGTAAAAATGATAACAACGTTCCAACAATAGATTTGGAATTTTAGAAATGTGTAAATTAGAAAGCTCCCCGTGAAATCCCGATTTCGTACACATATATTGCAAGCATCAGTCAGCAATGTGAAGCGAGTGTAATGAACATTTGAAAAGTACGCAATGAACCCTGTCTGGGACTTTTAGTTGGTGGAGGTCCTAAAATAACTCTAGCTCATTAAGATTCAGATCACTACAGAATCCCATAATGCAAATCAATATTCCAAATATCGTCTGATACCTACCATTACAAAGCATTTTTTCATCTTTGCTTATTATTGCATACCACCAGATGCAAAATATTGCTTTAGTCCGTCTTAGCATGACGATGATGAAATGAAGTTTGAGAAGTTGAAAAAACGCTCGGTCACAAAGTTGAAAGTCAAAATGTCTCATCGTCCAAATCTACTCTGTACTCTTATTCATATCATATCCATCGCATGGGAAAAATTAGCATGGCATCTGCATCTCTGCTCTCTATTACACTACAACATTGGCTTTCAGTGGATTTTATAGGAAGGAGAAGAATGAGTCCACAAGGCAAGCTGCTGCTGGCTCGTTGAATTTGACACTTTATTTGGATACGAACAGCGATCGAGTGCAAAGTAGACAAAAGCCAGGCAAAAACTATGGACTCCTGTTGAGAAAAAAGTAAAGAGTCATTTCGTTTTCATGAACAATCTACGTGTATATGAGCATACATGGAAAAAACTTGTTTCAAAAAGTCGGGATGAAATGAGCCTGAAAGAGTTCACTTTACGACAAGTAAGAGAGAAACTGTATGGTATGGATTGGCACCGAAAAAGGGGGAAGTTAAATAAAAAATAGCAAGGAAAAAACGAAGGGGATCTTGTTGGTGGTGTGTGTGTGCACATTATAATATTATTAGAGTACGCTACATCACTTCCATAAGGTACTCGTAGATTTATTAAGCACTAAAGAGAAAAGGAAGTGAAACTGAGAACAAAGTATAATAATATGCATTGCGACATAATATACGGTATAAAAAGTGTAAAGGCAAAAAGGGGTAAATAACTATGATCACATGCATACTCTATTAGATCTTCTGGGATAACGACACTGTTGATGATGGGACTGATGTTGATCGTCATTCTCATCATCGTCATGCATTCAGCATCTCAAATTTTCTCGTTCAAACGAGTCTCAAAGGACACGCACAAGTGTCAAATGTGAAATGTCACATTCACATGTTATGAAAATTAAAGTAGAAAGAAATTTCACGTATGTTTTGTGTACATGTTCACATTCGTAGACATTTTGTGATCCTTAGGCAAAAGCTCTAAACAGAGCAAGCACGTTTATATGATTATTATTATATTTTAAAGCTTCTTTACTTGAAACAGGGAAGATGGGAGTGATACCATAATGTTCACGCTCAACTGGGGTTCTTTGAAGTAGTAGAATGCACCAACAAAAAATGAAGGAAAGAGAAAAGCAGACGTTCCTATTGAATGCCAGCTTTTTACTATGATGTGTGAAAATTGTTGCTGCTGGAATTATGCAATCTTTAGGATCGTCATCATCACTAGGAATAAAAATAAAAATCCACAAGGGAAGTCAAATTTGAATTTATACTACATTTTATCAAATAGCAAAGGAAAAAGTGTGTTTTACTTTACTGTGTCATATTAACTGAAAGCAACAAATGCAATGTCGGAAATGAAGCAAAAGAGAGAATAATTTTCTGCATGAGACCATATTTACAGATTTGAATGCAGTCTTCTTTTCACTAGTGGGCAGAACTTTGGTTGGGACAAACAAAGGAATCGCGAGAAGTGCATGCTGCTTCATTCTTACATTTGTAGAATGTACGGTTGTACCATAATAATTTAAGAAAATAATGCAGTCGAAACAAGACATCATCGTTTTGTGAAATGTTTCCATCATGCATCATGTTTCCTATTCTAATGATTAACCATTATGACAACATTCATAATCAATCACACAGGGTGAAAGCTGTTAAGCCGGATTCGAAGGCTGGTCTCGATAAACGCCCACTGCATTCACCAACTTCCTCTGGTATTTTCGGTTTCATTATTCAATCAACCGCTCCGCTCGTAAGTAGGCTGTGAATGTCATCATTTCTGATGTATACGAGTTACGATATTATGGTTATTGTGGAGAAGGGTAAATCCCCCATCTGCTACAAAATCCTTGTAACTCAACATCTATTTTGTAGCTTCACAGTCTTTAATATTAGTGTTCATAAAGTCTGGCAAATTAGTGCTGTAAAAGTGTAAACACAATTAGCTCGTTGCCTTCTCTTGTGTAGAAACCGGTGAAATATACGACCACTACTTCTTTGGTGTTTCGAAATTCTGGCTAATATATTCAAGTGGTGTATTGTTACTGTTGAAAAGTGTCGCCCACTGCCATCACCGCACCGGGAATTGGATTACTTTTTGTTTGGTTCCATAAAACCTTAATCCATTTGTTACACAAATGGTTCATTTCCGATTGCCTGGTGGGTAGTGCTTAGAGAACTACTGGTGTTCAGAGATTTCATACCACATTTCTTTGTTCTACTTCTGAACATAATATTATGTAGGTAACTAGATTACAGGAAAATGTGTACCTACCTACAACAAATTATAGAATGCGAATGAGCCATTACGTTTTTATGAAACGATTCAATTGCATTTTACATTGTATAGAAAATTTATGAAGTTTTCAGTATTTTGCTTCGGCTGGGTACCAATCTGCTCCTGGTTATCCATATAAATCTAATAATATCTTTGGAAGGTTATCTTCATTAGCTAATTTATGCATTTAGGCATTTCAAATGTTAGTGATTTGTGCATACACCAGTAGTTTTCAGAATTCTTTGGGATTGGTCCCTATTGAATTGCAGTTGGGTAACAAGGGATATCGTCTCATATGCGTTAAGATTTGGGATGACATGCTGTGGTTTTGTCAATGCTCAATTGACAATACTTCATTTCTATTTTTGTGTGTAATGTTGCCACAAATTCTCTGTGTAAGAAAAAATTCAATTACTTCACTTTCTTGATTATTTATTACCTACAACAACGTTTCTTCGTGATAATGAACTCTACCCACTTTTGCAGATTATATTACGAGTTTTGCCTGCTGTTTAGTATCTCAGTAAAATTGTTATTCAATATATTATTCAATGTCGTACCAATATAAAAGACAAACAGAATGAACCTTCCAAAATCTTTTCGTTTTTGTGTTGTCTTTGATTTCGCCGGTTGTAGTGTTGGATTCAGGAAAGAAAAGGTTTAGGCTTATTGTGTATTGTTTATTCGCACCCTCTTAGGGTAGATTGTGCTGGGATCTACTGGGTCTTCTTGAGTTTTGTGATTGTGATCTTTGCATCTTTTTGTTACCCTCAAACACCCAAGAATCCTAGAATCCCTCACTTTTTCATCCCTCTTCCCAGCATAACATTAAGAGTTTTCACATTAAGGTTTAGGCACTACACGTAATTACATCCGACAGGGAAAATACAAGTCTTGTCCTTTGTTCATCTACTTTGGTGCCACACAATCCATGCTTCAATCGTTCTGGCTGGGTTAAGAGGATTGGATGTAGGATGCCATGAGCAAGATATAAAAACTTGATGATGACGCAAAAAACTAATGCAGACAAATGAGACTGCATTTCGAAATTAACTTTGCTGGAATTGCATACTGTGCACTCTAGTAACAATAAAACAATATTGAGCTATTGCATCGGCTATTGATGTTTTTTCTCTCTGATGGTTTTCCTTTATTGAGAATTAAATCCTGTCTTTCGGTTACTGCTCCCGTAAAAGAAGCTAATAAAAGTTGTTAATTGTTAAGAACTACAACTCATCTATTTTCATTTGTGGCCACCGAAAATATAGTCCTTTTAACTAATTCTCTTTGCTCTTTAATTCTAGTATCGGAATTTAATGTATAACGTCATCTGAAGCTTGTGACCTGCCACAGCTTCTTTTAGCTTTGTATATTATATTGATCGAGAGAGAAAATCCTTAGCATATAACAATTTCCTATAATTAGCTTGTGCACGGAATCTTTTATGGACATCATTTAACAGTACTCTTCTTTTATGAAAATTAATTGCATCATTATTAAAACTTTAAAACTAACGTTTCAGACGAAGCTTAAGTTTTTTAAACAAATAAGAATGAAGAGAAGAAGATAAAATCTACCCAACTGATTAGATGACTTTTCGAGCTTTTATGATGAGGTCGACTTCAAGCTGGAAAACCTTGACACAGTTGGAACATTCAAAAACATGTATTGGATGGAGGTGAAAGCTTTGGAATTCTCAAGGTTTTTCACTCATTTCTTTAAATGTTATGGCTTTAGCTATGTGTTCAGTATAACGGGGCAATAAAAAAATAGTCAAGCGATCTTTTCGGTAATAATAACATAATGCGTCCTACGTCTCACAGAGACACAAGCACAGTCCATCACCATCCTTGATGTTTGTATGCGGCCCTCTATCTGCAGTATCTACTTGCAAAACTCAATTTTTCGATTACCTATCTTTGGAATTCATACATACTCAAATAGAATATTATTTTAGTAGTAGAATTCTGTTAAGCTGTAATTTCATTTATTTTCATTTTGCTGGGTAAACTATAGTAATATAGAATGTAGTAAGCCGAATAAAAGACACGCAACGCACCTAACTAACAAGCAAGGCTGTGGATGTAGATGGACACAAAACTCTGGATCACTTTGAATATAACAAAATATATATTTAAGAAAATACATCGTTACTTAATTAGACATTCACATCTCACAACACTCAAATTTTACTTGATAGACTAAATATATGCATGTGGCTTTTGTTTTCCGTAAATACAACTGACATCTCGATTTTCCGAATATGTACGCACAAAACTAAACTTGACATTGGAAAGGATGTGGTAAAGCCATATAAGGCATGTGATTGACTCGTAGCACCGTAAGAAAAGGTGCATATGTAGGTATCTTTTAGACCGTCGCCGTGCGTTGTAGTTATGTTACAGGGAAAATAAAGTGAAAGCAACTTATTGTATATTCGGATATTCAATGGGAATCTTTATTCAGAATTCAATGGGTCAGAACCCTCCGATAATTTTTATAGAAAAGAAAAGGCTTGCGAAAAATATATATATTGAGAAATAGAAGTTATAAACTTCTTTCTAGTATCCCCCTGAATTTCCAAATGCTATTTTGGTTCATCTAGCATACTTACGTTTGTATGCTGTAATGTCTCAAAATCTCAGTAATTGTATTAAGTCAACTTCATCATATTGTAGCATATGTATAATGTGACAAGCGAAAACATCATGATTTGACAAATACGAAGTACGAGATAGCGTAGCGATATATTCAAGCAAACTATGTACGGCATGATTATAATGAAGTTGCATTGTTATAATTCAATTGTCCTTTAAACTTTTGGCTGCTGTATTTCGATTTCAAATAAATAAGGAAAAATGTTTAAAAATGCGTTTTTACTTAGACCTACCTATAGAAATTTAATGTTGCAGTCTTGCAGTTCTCAGATACAATATTTACTACTTTATTGTGCCTACATGCACAAGTGGAGCCATCAACTACAGATGCCAGTAAATGCTATCATTCGGAGGACAACTGGCAGTAAGGGAGACAAAGGAGTTACGATCGAACCAGCTAGATGTACAACAGCCAAAAGAAGCCATACTGATGCTTCGCTAAACGGTATTTGCCTAGAATCCTTGACAAAGGAAACACTCCTTTTCCAATGTTTTCACAGTGTGAATTGGGATTCATGTCACCTGAATAATGGCTACAAGCTGTATGGAGTATGTAGCCAAATGTTTTGCTCCCTCCAAAGTGAACAAGGATTTATAATGCAAGACACGTTTGGAATAACGCTGGAGTTAATAGGTCAGCACAAATGATTTTGTCACAAAACCTTAAGACTTTTGTGTGCACTTTTACACCAATTAATTCGTACACGTGCAAATTTTCATCCTTCTTCATAAAAATCCAAACATGAGGTGAGTAAAATGAAGTGACAACGTGGCTTTTTTGTCTGCACTCTTGAAAAACGCCATGTATATATATATCCCTTTCTACATTGCCCACATAATTTAATTAGCATACAAACAATTATGTTTTAGTTATAGAGAGCTCTTAAGTACTTAAGTTTATATCAAGTAGTACAAGAAGTATATGTATGTCACTAAGCTTGTTTGACAATTTAACGCTAAAAGACGGAGAAAAAACCTAAACTTCTTTATTTCATACTAATTTAATCAACAATGATAAAACAAGACGCAAAATATTTTGTCTTAAAAAATGTGCCTGGGTGAATCACTACAATTTGCTTTTTAATCAGTAGTGCATCATGTGTACAATACAACAGGGATTTTGTCAGTGTTCTTATTTTGCATGCTCCAGAAAAAAACCTGACCAAACGCAAGTTTGCATATTTGGTCTTTCCTAACTGGATTATTTTTTGCAAAAAGTATATTAAGGGCATTACCACGTCCAAGGAGTCGCAGTCAGGTTCTCATCATCCTCTTTACTTATTTCTATCTCTGCACTCTACTTTGTTGCTGAAGGAAGTTTGATTCTTCTCCAGAATTTTAGCTCTCCTTCTGCTAGCATTTTATTGTTGCAGACGATTTTCGTTTCAAAGTTCCTTATTTTCTAACAATCGTTTTATCGGCTTCTTAGCTCAATTTCTGTTTAAATTTCCAGGTGAGAAAATGTTTCATTCAAGAACAAGCAAACTTTTACCAGAAATATAAAGTTTTCTCTTGTTTCTGTTTTCTAGAATGAGTTACGGATACGGAGGATACCAGCAGGCCGTCGCCGGAGGAGCTGCAGTAGCATCAGCAGTCTCCAAATATGGCAACTACACCGTTGTCGACAAAGTCCTTCCGGACATGCTCCACTTGATTGATCCGTGAGTTTTCCCTCTAGGAATAAAAATATTTTCAGGGAAGTCAATTACGAATAATGCATATAATACTATTTAAATTCCAGTTACTGGTATCAATTCGAGCCAATGAACCCCCTATGGCATTCCATCTTAGGTACTATTTTATCGCTAGCATTTATCCAAAGAATTATGATTCATGCTGTATTTGCCATTACCATTACCAAACTTCATTGCTCCTTTGTTTGAAACACTAGCATTCGTCATGGTCATCTTCACCGCTGTTGCGTTGGCCGGTAACTTCGTAGTAATCTCCATCTTCATGTCTACGGCTAGTCTCCGAACTCCAGCCAACTTGCTCGTTGTTAACTTGGCCATTTCCGACTTTTTGATGATGCTTACCATGGTATGCACTTTAACGCAATTAAAGGTGCATGCTCCTATGAAGGACGTTTTCGTTTTAATTGACTTGTAATTTTTATGCACATAGGGACCCATAATGATCGTTAACTGCATGAACGAAACGTGGGTGTTCGGACCATTCATGTGCGAGATTTACGGTAAACCTTGAACATTTTTTATGAACAAGTGTGTCGAACGGTTGGTAACCTATCAAACTGATGAAATTTAATATTAAAATTAGGTATGCTTGGGTCACTCTTCGGTTGTGCATCTATCTGGACCATGTGAGTAATTTTCTTGTCACAATGCATGAATAGGTCGCATGGTTTTCGTATATATTTTTATTGAATGTCTTGATATCTCCGACAGGGTCATGATCGCGTTGGACCGTTACACTGTTATCGTGAAGGGTCTTAGTGCCAAGCCTTTGGACACCAAAGGAGCAATGGTCAGGATTCTTTTCGTCTGGCTGTTTTCCGCTGTCTGGACTATCATTCCTCTTTTCGGATGGAACAGATACGTCCCAGAAGGAAACTACACAGCTTGCGGTTTGGACTACCTCAACCAGGAATGGGACTCAAAATCTTACATTCTTGTGTACGGATTCTTCGTCTACTTTGTACCACTCTTCACCATCATCTACGCCTATTTCTTCATTGTTCAGGCCGTTTTCGACCACGAACAGCAAATGAGGGAACAAGCCAAGAAGATGAACGTTGCCTCTCTCCGATCTGGTGAGGCTCAATCACAATCCGCTGAATTCAAGCTCGCCAAGGTTTGTCCACAAAGCAGTTATTGAGACACTAAATTACTACTATTGTGTTATCCAAAGACACTTGGCTTTACATATTATTACTTCTATACAGATTGCCTTGATGACCATCTCCTTGTGGTTCATGGCATGGACTCCATACCTCATCATTAACTTCACTGGAATCTTTGGCGCTGCCAAGATCTCCCCTATTGGAAGTATCTGGGGATCAGTATTTGCAAAATGCATGGCCCTCTACAATCCAATCGTGTATGGAATTAGTCATCCAAAATACAGACAGGCATTGACAAAGAAGTACCCTGGTCTCTCTTGTGCCGGTGAGCCCGCAGAAACCGATGCAGTGTCGCACGGATCCGCGATGACCACTACAGTTATGGAAGAGAAACCAGCTGCTTAGATAAATAATTAAACTAATTAATTGTTAGGATATTCAAATATTTCTATTATAACAACATGTAGTTTTCTAGAGATATCTACTGCCCTACTTCTGTGATGACAAATCTGGTTTTTTTACAAACTGTAAAATAATACCTTGTCCAAATTTGTACTCTAACCTTTTTTGACGTTGTAGATATATAGATTTTGCATGCTCGAAAAACGTTTAAAAAAATTACATACTTTTTCAGTAATAGATATATAAGGAATGAATTAGAAATCGTGAAAATTCAAAAAATCGGCAGTTCTACAACTAAAACACGGCTCAAATGTTATCTGACTTGCAAATTGGCGTTTAATATGGAATGAAATAAATTTATTAATTGGGATTTACTCTATAAACTTTTACATGAATCGAGATTCTTCATTTACCAAAATTCATAAAGTGAAGCAATTTTTTCCGGAGAATGAAAATTAGATACTGTTTTATTTTCACCAAGCAATTTTCGATACAGGTATTAGAAAATGTAAAAATTATTAGCCAATCCAGTGCGTTTAAAAGAAAGTTAACCATTTTTCTCAAGGTACTTTCATGATGAATGATGGTGACTAGATGTACTGGTGCTGACTGAGGAAGACTCTGAATCTGGAGGGAGAGTTGTAGCAACCCCTTCAAGTGCTATTATTGAGATAACACCTATTTCTACAGGACTGCTGTCATCATCAGTTGACATTTGTCCCTTGTGGCTCTTTGGTGGAGTTGGAGGATGTGGTCCATCTTGAATTGGGAGAATATGGGCAATAGGTGCTTCGGAAGTAGAAGCAGCGTCATCCTCATTGTCCACAGGGATTGCCTGCGTGGTCTTGTTGCAGTTCATGAGGATGAGGGCTGCAACGAAGGCAAGTATCACGATCTACGAAGGAAATGATGCGGTAATAATGAAATTATTAAAATGAGAAGTTATCATTTATCGTTATAATGGTCTTATCAATTTATTATGAAATCTCGTTCACTTACCGTCCTCATTTTGCCTCGATTTTTCTCAATGTTTCTGTCAAAATTTATGCGTGTGTATGATCTAGTCAATCTAGTGTTCCGTTCTCTACCAGAATTCACTCTGATGATAAAAATGACGAACATTTTTGGCTTATATATACTGCTCCTATTTTACGATGACTAATTTTGAGTACCATCAAACAAAAGATCGAAAAACGCAAAATGCTTAATGTTTAATATCTCAATCAAGGTGCTAATAAGAATCCAAAATTTAGCTGGTTACAAGCTGATCTCTGAAAAAACTAACACAATAATGTTTAATCGAATTTCAAATAATCAAAACGAAGACAGTTTTTGCCAAGTTAATTTTATTCTCGGAAAAATTTCTTACATAAACAACAAAAGTGATAATAGTAATGCCAAATGCAAGATATACATTTAACATTCGAATTCATTCACAAAACAAAACTTTGATACTCATCGCTGCAGAATCTTTCCACGCTGGTCATCGTGATCTTCAATATTTATTAACTAGTTGGTGTTAATTTGAAAGGTTGCTCAAGGTGAAGGTATAATTACTATTTCTTTAAAATCTATCTCCTGTTCATCCAAGATATCCATCGGAATCTGACAGCAAACATCTCCGCATCCATTCACAAGTATCTCATTATAGCTCGTAGTGGTATCGGCGGATGTGGTTGAAGTGTCAACCATGCTCTTCTCACTGATACATTCATCTTTTGTATTATTAAGATCTGTTTGTACATCTACTGGTTGCATCGAGGCACCTTCTCGATGACTCAGATTTTCATTATCACCTCCATCAGAGAAATTATCTGTATTATCTGTGCTGGTGCTTGCACTACAAGTCAAACGATTATTATTTTTGTCCAGTGCATCTCCGGCTGCCAGATTTTCAAATCTTTCTACTTTTCGCAATGGAAAGTCGTCGTCATACTCTTTGTCACTTTTGTTCCCATTGTTTTCTATGAATTTTGCAAGTAATTCTCTTTGTACTTCATGAGAACCGTTTTCATCGTCGGCTGATGTTAAGGACTTGAATCTGCGCAGTAATATAAAAAAATATTAATGATTCTTAAAACGTTACGTCTTTTTATGAAAAGAAAGTAATTTTATAACTTAATGTTATGAATTACACAGGATATTCAGGACCACAGAGTTGATAAGCACAATTTCGACAAGGTCCCATATCAAACGGACTTCGTCCGCTAGGATTATCCTCTTTTTTGTATTTTTTACTGACGTACTCATACGTTGTCAGTCCGTTCATAATTAAGAATATGTGAAAGCATAAAAGGCCAACTACAGGCACAGATATTAATCCCGAAACGATAGCCACAGCCAAGCTATAATGCATCAAGTAAAATATTTTATCACGCATGATTTGTTTCGGGGTTTGGAATTTATAAATTCAAAACTAGTCGATACAAAATACATCTTGCTATTCCAAATATCAATAGTACTTGTTTACTCACTCACGCTATCACTTTCGGAGCGTCCCATTTGGAGGAAAAAATTTCACCAGGTTGAAATACAAGATACGTTACACATATACTTATACTCAAAATTATGTGGCATGTCAGAAAACAAAGGAAAGCAAAGAAAAATCTGTAATTTCTCCGACCTACACAGTTATTTACCTGCCACAAGAACACAACAACAGAATGATAAGTGACAATCACGATGCATTACTAAAAAATGTATTAAATCATCCTGTTGTGGAACCCGTTGACTAATTAATTACCCATGGACAATGATGGTCAAAAATCTGAAACAAATGATAAAACTTTTGGTTAGAGCACCAATGTGTTATTGCAATCAAACCTCATAAAAACGCAACAAATTTTTAGCAATTACATCAACACAGTGGTCACATTGGCTGCAGTGAGTCGTTCGTGGCATTCGATAATAATGACACGTTTTGCAATTCTTTAGCTTGATAGATATTCCATTGACGTTGATGTCGGATGGCTGTCTCTTTAGGTAGACAAGATTTGGAGCTACACAAGAATTATAATTTCTTAAATAATATTTAAATGATTAGAAGGCCATAAAAATCAAAGCGATGCAAACCTTTGGGTAAAAATCCAGGATTCATGAAAGAAGCATATGAAAAATTAACCATCGTTGTCAGTGTGGTGATGCTAAAAGCAATTATAATAGGTAGCCACACTCCTATCGAAAATTTAAGTATGTACCAGGGTAATCTAAATGGATAAAACACAGGTTAAAATCGAAGGTCGGTTGAAGGTTTAATCGAAGTCACGTCCTGGGTTGTCAATGTTAATGCTTCTATGAACATATAATTACATGAATATCCACTCTGGAATAGTGCAGCCGAAAAACACCAATATGCTGAGCAAAAACGGAAAAATCGTGTCCATAAAATTACAGCCATTTCCAATGGTGGCTTTTGATACTGATTGTGTGGCTCCCCCTCTCTCATTGCCACCTTTTCCTCCAACTGGTTTCATCTTTGCGAATGAATCACTGCAAATGCAAATTGCATGCAAGATTCATAATTTTAGGGAAAAGTCATTGACCACTTCCACCATCTCTACTCCACAAGCTACGCGTTTGTGTTAGTAAACACCATTGTTGTAAAACAGACTAACAGCCCACAAAATGCTTTGACCCACGTTTAAAATAATAAGCGCATGTTAGGTTTATGACAGTTATGAGCCTGTTGTGGAACGTTAGACTTGCTTAGATCCTTGGTGATGATGAGATTAGCACTCACTACTAGGATTGACTCCATTTAGGTAAACGGAGAGTGACCACTAAATGATTATAAATTATAGCTATGTTTATCACGGCCTAACCGTGAAGTCTCATTTGCACAATCTCTGTATGACAGGCAGTAATAAAATATGGGATAAAATATCTGCTGAAAGCTATAATGTTTATTTCCACATATTAAAAAGTATTTCTGACAATATTATTGCAATTTTGAAAAATCATTTGACAGATATCAATCAATCAATGACAGGTTACACACAGACGTCATGCGAGAAGGAGCTGTAACAAGAGTATTCTTGTAGTCTACTTAAATTCAGGTGGGTCGGCTTGAACAAAGAAGTTGGATGATAAAAAGTTAGGATTTTGATTCCATTCTGTTTGCGCAGTTGTTTGATTCCAGTCTCCCTGTGCAGCTAACTGAAGAGCTGCTTTATTGCGTTTCTTGGCCTTCTTTCCCTTTTGTTTGATATCTCCATCAGTATCAGTGTCATCATCGCCATCGACATTAAGCTTTTGACCTGATGCAGTTTTGACTAATTTGGCATTTTTTGCGTTAGGGTCATTAGGATTTCCAGTTGAATCGTTCTGGCCCAATGTATTCATGTTGATTTGACTTTGACCAGTGATGTTATCACGTTGCGAACCGTTGATCGACCCGGAAACACTTGACCCAATGTAGTTCTGACTTGGACCACCGGCAAGACCAGAATCCTGAGCTTCCAATTGTTTCCTCAATGCATCGTCGCGTTTCTTCTTTTTGTAGTAGTTGATATGATTATAAATCAAAAAGATTTCATACACACGGAATGGCACGGCTGCGAGGGTCGCCAGTAATTCGTTATCGGTCAAGTAAATTGCAGCCAAAACTACGTGAGCTACACACATGGAAAATAATAGAGACATTGCAGCTCGAAGACTTTTCCAGCTTCTCTGTATAAAAACGATACAATAAAACATCACATAATTTCAGAATCTTGCAGACAAATATGTATTCTCACATAACACTGCATTCAACTTACGTAAACTGTTCCAATAGGCATAAGAAACGCCACTATCAAACCCACCAAGCTTGTTGCCAGTAGGCCAACAAACCCAACTCCTGCAATTTTAAAAAAATTAGTTTTCTATTATCAATTAAAGTTTGAGGATAGAATTATGCATTATGTCCAGGCCATACTGTTTGTCTCCAGAAATAAAACTCGGTCAAGCTTCTCATCGTATTCTTGTGCTTTCTTTTCTGGGTCACTATCCAGTGCATAGAAGTTGACAGCGCCTTGAATGAATGATATACCATATACCAAAGCCAGCATGTTTCCAATCTAAGTGCACGGAATATTTCAACTTCAACTAGATTCATCATCTTGATTAATGCTAATCATTCAGCAGATTCAATTTTTAGAACTCGGGTCTACCTACCAGTTCAATCACCGAGGCACATGTAATTAGAAACGAAGCTTGTACTGCACCCTTACATCGGCATGAAATTGAAAGACCTTTGTCTTTTTTGTTTTCTTCTGCTGGATCTCCTCCATCATCAAGCGTACGTCCTTGGAACCACTTATTTCTTCGTCTTGCTTGAGTGTTGTCGCTGACGTCAACGGCGACAGCTGCAGTATCTACGACTTCGATGGATTCTACGGAATCAATTTGCCCATCAGAATCTGCCATAACAGACGCCTGTGACGTAGGCACAGCCATGATTCGGTAAGTATGAGGGAAACAATTCAAGGATTTAGCATTTCAGAATTTGCAGAAAGGTAGCGTTTTTATTGACTGTCACAAATTAAAAGAAAACGCCTTCATGTTTGCTGAATCATTTTTGAATTTCTCCAAATCATCAATGAAAAAAAAAACTGCTCAATCTCCATAACAGTGAGAACTAGCATGAAGTAACCAACCTAACCAACAAACAGATTCCACTGCGCCGGACTCCGGGACTCGGGCAGAATAATAAAAGATGTTTGTTGTTAGCAATTTACCTGTTTTCAAAGAATCAAGTTAGCCAATTGATAATCTTAAATTTATCTTGAGGTACAAAAACCATTATTTTAAATTCTTAAATGATTTTTTTGCATCTTTTTTATGGCCATGTAAAAATGGTGTACCTATGATTGCAGTAATTGATTTCTTTGCATATAAAAGCAGTTCTCCAGTAACAAATACATAGTTTATAATGTATTTTTTTTCTGCTATTTTGTAGGCCAAAAATCTATCCCATGCCAGGTTCTATTCATCTTTTGTTTTCATATTTCTAGCTCATTGCTTTTTCCCACAACGTTATCGTAAAATATGAAGGATGACTTTTAATAATTTACTTTTTCTTCACGTGTTCCTCTATAACGTTCATTCCCCTTTCGCTTTTACTCCTTCAATGGTCACTCCTTACTTGAGTGACCGTTCATATGTATGTGCTTCAAACATATATAGTGCTTTGTGTGCTTGTATATTTTTAAATACTGTGAAAGTTATGGAAAATATACTCCTAAATAATAAATCAAGAAAAATACAAGTTTCTCTTCAAAAATAAAAGCTAAACTTCTCCCCTCTATTTACACCACTTGTCACATTGATTAGAACTCCAGCTCTAAAAGCGTTGTCCAACGCCTTTTCACCTTACACTCTCTCTATCATCCTTTTATGCTCTATGTCATGCCATAGTCACATTTTCCCAATAGCTTTTAGCTTCTATTTCCCAAGTGGAATGGTTACGTGAATTCTTATTAACTGTAATATAAAACATTTTCCGGAAAATATCGGTATATTGCATTTATATTTCATAACAGTGACATGAGCATTTATTTTATGGTTACCTTTCCACATTATTGACATGTATGAGTATGAGCAATTATTCGTTTATGGAGAATGCTTCGTTTCAAGTTCCAAGTATATATATATAATATACTGTTTTTACTTCCTCCGGCCATCCTGTTGTCATATTTTGTATGCTTGCTATTTACCGGTGCATCGGTTGTTGAGTTTACTAAATAGAAAACGCTTCCAGTCGATCTGTGAAAATGGACTATCCCAATCTATATTTGTATAATGTATATTACATATAGTAATAGTAATAATAAATGATAACATAAATTGTTTGGTTTTTGATGGATGCTCAATGCTCAATGATAATAATAATAATGCTCAATAATAGTAGTTTGAAGAAAGGACATGACAGGGCGAAGCCCAAAGCTTATAAAGAAAATTGATAAGTTATTCACTCAAATTGTGAAAGCGCATAATAGGCAGAGTACAACTTTATTTACTGCACGACAAAAACTCTATCGTTTAGGAAGGCTTTGAGAGCTTTGTACAGTGTATATAGTGCAAGTTTTTTTGCTCATACACTTTTTTCTTCATATCCATTTTGGAAAGAATTAAGACTGTTGATAAAATCAGATAACAAATGTGCTACATATTGTATCGATGATCATTTCTCCAATAACAAGCTCATCACTATTCTTTAATTTTAATTTACTTTTTTAACTTGTACTTATAATGTGATAGTTTTAGTGAAGAGTGCGCTTCGGGCTTGGGCATCTATTAATTTACAAATGGCAAATGATTTGTAAAGCTTCACACAGTACTCTAGATTGTAGAACGATCCATATCAACAGATTCCAGACAAAAAGAGTCTGCAACAAGTTTTCATAGTGCATTCAACAAATTCAATTTCCATTTCAACGCGTACGCCTACTGCAATAAGATACGTATACCGCTCCAACTTTACACATCATAATCCACAGCAAATCATACTGTAGACTAAATCATCATTTTAAAATTTTATAGCATTTTACTAGCCATTTATGCTAAACTGTATCTGTAAATGATACATCACAATGGTCCATTCATGTTCTAACTAGATGAAAGATCGAAATAAGTTAGCATGTAACCTCCCCCATCATCAAACATCGCAAAGTCGACAAATAATTTAATATGAAACAAACTGTTTTGCTTATTTTAAATTGAGATCACATGTTGAAATATGTTCTGTCTGAAATATTTAGTGTCATTCTCATAATGTCATTATTATTGGGTTCTAAAGTTCTAAACCAAGTTAATGAGCTCATAAAGCTTGCTTTATTTTATCATTAATTACATCGTCTGTTTAAAAAAGTCAAAAGTGTATTCTTCTTTCGCTGCCAAACGCTATGCATACTTTCAAAGTGCATGAATGTTTTTTCTGTTTTGTGCTACGTGATGATAGGAAAATTGCTTACAATGTCAAAGTGATAAATATTATGTCTCGCAATTTATTAGTTATCGTACTTGGTATACGTTAACTGTAATATGGTAGGAGAATAGCCGCAAACGAGATGAACAATATTATACATAATTTTAAGAATCCAAAATTTAATCACTCAGAGCCAGATGTGTTATAATAGGCTAATAGGAAAGTTCCTAGACATGGTCTGTGGGTAAGTAGCTGTGAAATAAAATGTAATAGAGGAAGTTTTTATCTTCTGAAGATACCTTCTTTTTATCGCTAACTACTTCATTCATATGTCTGTGCTTCATGAATATGAATATGAATTATCATGAATATGAATTGAAAATATTTGAATACCTCAAAACTAAACTAACGTACAATGACTAATAATACATACCAACGCCAACGAGTGCCCACAAATACACTGTTCGTGGTAATAAATTGATAAAACTCGTCTCAATGGTCTTCAGTGTCTAAATCCTCTCCATTAATGAAAATACACCATAAAAAATGCAACTAGGTTTGTTAACTAATTTAATTTATTAAAGGACAAGGTCCTATGACAGAAACTTCTGTTTTAGTTATGTTATGAACCCTACTAGTTCAGTTCACTTTGATTCTGACAAAGCATAAGTTGGATAGTTTTTTTAGGCTTGCATAATATTTTTGTTGAATAGCAGAGAAGCATAATATAATCTACAATAGGTAGGTTGATAATTGATTGTAAGTCACCAGTAAAACGACTTTCTCATGTTCCTTCTCCAATTATTAAATACTTAAAGCAATTGAAACTAATAGTTTTTTTTAATTTCTGGTGTACTTATGCATTTCTGAATGTAATGATGAAAACCAAGTACCAGGGCATTCTAAAAGTTGCTTTTGAAAAGTCTTTTTCTGAACCAAGACGAAAAGCTCATTTGAAGAAATTTCCTAGAGATACATGTGTGAAAGTGTGGTTTAATCATAATAATTACAAATTGTGGTTTAAATGGAATTGCCATTTTCAAAGAAAAAATTTGCTTCAACATGCAGCAATAAGCATTACTACTATTCATTGAAAAAGCGTAACTGGGACTGGGAGGATAAAGCTTGGCTTTGTTCAACTCGGAGTTTTATGGAGTTCCATAAACCATAAGCTTCCGTCAATCTCTTTAGTCTCTCTCATCCTCATCAGCATGATAATATGTAATAGGCGATTTTGTTGGCTTTTAATATTCTTACATACATACCTCAATATAAACCGTCGCCAAGAAACGATGACAAAATCGCAATCCTCATGTTCTCCAAGACTCTATAAAGAGCTGATATGCTGATAATGAACGAGAGCTAAAAATAGGGAAGTTGAGATGAATGTGTGAAAACGATGAATTCATTGTCAGTGCAGTTCGTTATCGTTGTTCCTTCCGAGCTTGCGGAGTTCGAGTCGTCAGTACTACTGCATCTGGAAGATTATCACAACGAAGCATATAGAAATTGTATATAAAAGCATTTTTATTACAGTCTGGTATAAATTGAGTCTCCATTTGCATGAAAATAATGTAAAAAAAGGTGAAAGTTTTAAAGTGCATAAACTACTGGAAGCTAGTAATATAGGTAGTTATAAAGACCAAGTAACAATTCTCTGAATTCTACATTGTGATTGTGACAGTGACGCCATCGATAACAAATTTCTGTATCCGCAGTTCAATGACACGTGCCTTAGGGGCACAGCAATGTATTTGCAATTTACAATGCGTGAAAAGTTAGAAGTTCATGGATGTTTATGTACTTTCATTAAATGTTAAAGAATCTGAAAATTGATAATTTTTCCGTAATTTCGTTGTGTTGATCCAGCTTTACATTTACCAGCGCGTTACATCATCCATCAGTTTTGAAAATGCGAAAATGCCGAAACTTGTTTCGCTGTTTCCAACCTCGAGATTCCAAATGGAAAATCTTCATCCAGATTGTCTCCATTGTTTGTGTTGTATCTTTGCTTTTCTCATTTTATCAAGAAAAGTATGAAAAGGAAGTTCTTATTGAGTTGGCACTTGGAAGCGGAAGTGTAGAAGAACTTGTAAAGCCAGATAATGATACGCTGTTGGTGAATGGACCATTTAATGGTCCAAGTAAAAAATTAAAGGTTAGCCAAAGGGCAGCTGCTGTCACAGCTCTATAGTGTATTTTATACAAACAGAATAAGCATCGGTCGTTTTGAATTAAAGATTATTTTTTATAATTTTTTTCCAGGGTAAAAGCCCATTTGTCGTGATCGCAGTGACATCCCTTCCGGCCAACGTATTCCGTCGAAATATCATTCGCAACACGTGGGCTGCCCAATCCCATGAAAAATTCGGGGCTGCTGTTATATTCTTTGTGGGGAAGCCAAACTCCCTGGAGGAAATGGTGAGCAAAAGTTGCTTCCCTCTTATTGCTAAATTATTATGACCTTGATATTGAATATGATTAGAAAATAGAACGGTGCTATAAAACAGCCTTTTGCGTTTTTGTCATAGGCAAATCTGATTCGCGAAGCTGAGAAACACGAAGACCTGGTTGTAGACGACTTCCACGAAAGCTATTACGCTCTTTCCATCAAGACTCTACGAGTCTTCAAGTATTTCAAATTTTACCATCCAAAGTCCAAATTTCTTGTCAAGACTGACGATGATGTGTTTGTAAACGTACGGAATCTCGTGCATTACTGCTACGAAAGGAATCATGAATTTGAAGCCAGGTTCCATCAGCAAGAAGGTGATTTTGATAGCAGCGATAATATCAAATCGTTTTTACCACCATTCCATTTTGTTGGTGGAGTCATACACGATGATAGGAAACCACACACGTGGAATTCGTTTTCGAAATGGTATGTTCCTCCAAACGTATGGAAGACTGTGTTCAATAAAGTAGAGGAACTAACACACTGTGGGGCACATGCGACAAATGCAGTTAAAATTAAAATGACTGATGGTGAAAGTGGTGAAATAATGGAGTCAAAAAAGCAAACCAGCATTGAAATACAAGAAAATATGTATCCGCCCTATGCAGAAGGCAATTTTTACGTGTTATCAGACGATGCAGTAATAGATATTTTAAATGCTAGTCATAATGTGCCATTGTATCACTTGGAGGATGTTTACGTGACAGGAGTTTTGGCGACCTGGGTACTGGGAATAGATAAAGAAAGGATGCCTTCTATTTCAAGTGCCAGTAATATTTTTCCGGGCTTTAGCTATAGATGGTATAAGATTTTTACGCCTCCGGAAGAACTAATTGCTTTTCACTGTGATAATAATGTAGAGCTTATTACGACAATTTATAATGAGTCTATTAAATGAGTAAGCGCAGACTAATTTAATTTTCTTTTTGTACTGTAACATGTATATAAAATAACTAATAAAGTTTAAAAAACAAATATAATATAGAGTAAATTGTATCATCAATACTTAAAGAACGCAGTGCCGCTACATTTGAAAGTTAGCATCAGGTCTGAAAGAAAACGATTCCATAGTCTTCGAATGCATCTTGAATACCATTTGCAAGTAAGCGTCGAGGAGGTTTCTCTGCGAAAGGAAGGCATGGCTTCTTTGTGTATATCTTAATTGGAAGCTGAAAATAGTCAAAATTATAGCATATTTCTGTCGAAAATAAACTTTATTTTTGTTATTACATAGATAATGAGTAAACGCACCGTATGAACGGGCGCTCGGCTAGCAATCCCGACGCCAAAATAGAGTGGCGGTCGAATTCCCTCGAAATTTGGTAGTCGTTTTGTTTTCATAGATTCAACTTGGTTAGAAATCTCAATCTCATGGGGTTTTGAAGAAACATTGTTGTCGATGCTATTGAAATCTTCATTTTCATCATTATATGGTTCAAAAAGCTCATTTTTATGGGAGTGAAATGATTGGACGATTGTAGAAGTACAAGATGCATCAAAGCCTCTTTTTGAAAGATCTGAAATTAAAGTTTTCATAATTGTCAATCAGTTGCTTAAATTGCATTTAAGTCTGTTAACAAAACTATTAAATAATTCAACGCTTTTACATTCAAATAAGTACCTTTCTGTCGTAAATACGTTTTCCAAGCATTTTGAATGATTCTTGCACTATGCAGCATAAGAAACGTTTCCGTTTTCTTCAACATTTTCCAACATTTCTCGGACATAAAAACCATTGTCTTCCCGAATTTCAAAGATTTGAACTTGGCATTGGAAAATACCAGAGTCATAACTTTAGCATCCAATGTCCCGTTGCAAAAGTGAGATAATATTTTCGGAAATTCCGTCATGAATTTTGTCGTGTACAGTCTGCAAGAAAAGTTGATTTGCATTTTTAATTTCTTTCGTTCAAGGTTATTTAAGAATGCCTCTTTTATTAAAAACATGCAAACCTTATTGGGTATCCGTTTCCAGCAATTTTGACTACGTCTGCTATCCCACAGGCATGCAATTGCTTTTCAACGATGTCCATGGAAAATGTTCCCGCTAGCAGATCTGGATTTGGCCTAATGCACCTGATAAAGTGGACGTCTTTATTCTCTGTAGCTTTTAGTCTTGTCATGAGCTCCTCCACTGATTGCTTGAATCTGGTGAGGATGGTTTTTCCACGAGCATTCTTGTTACTGTTTACAGTATGGATGGAACGGGGAGTGGCTCCAGAAATATTACGGCTTCTGATGAGATCGTACTTGAATAAACTATTGATAAACGGATTTGTACTTGATTTCAGGATATCTTGAAACTCTGGGGGAATGTGATCCTTGTTTTTCTGAACCATCCCATTCAGTTGATATTCCACTTTTGTCGCATAATGTGTGACCGTAAACTTGTAGCCAGACTCATGTATTTTATTAGTTTTTATAAACTTTGATTTCTTTCCAGTCAAATTTAAATTCATACGCTCCAAAATATCTTTGTCCTCTGAAGATCTCTTTAGAAGACATTCTTCATCCAAAAATGCAAATACATGAGCATGTAGTTCGTCAATCCTTTGACATAGCTCATCTTCAATGCGAATTAGTTCTGTTGGTGGAATCAAAGCTTCATCCAAGGATGCGGACTGCTCATAATACGATTTTACGATGGATACGTTAATTTGCTGGAGTCGCTCATTAGCATAATTGATGCAGATCTGCTCCAAGTGATTAACATGAAAATTCTCAAATCCATACAAATCGAGAAGAGACAGGGTAGTCAGTTGTTCAGCGTCTTGTAGTAGGTCGCTTCCTATCAAACTGGAGTTCAAGTGATCAAGTACATACGAAAACAGCCGATCATAAATAAAGCTCGTCAATGCATGGAGCCTTTCCTCGCACTCCCTGGTATTTTCGCATGGTTTCCGGAAGATACTGTGACGATGAGAGCCACCCGCTGTAATTTTTCGAGCAATTAAAATATCCACTAGTTCTGAATCACTTATTCCCAATAGATCAGCAGCGAGACGAGTACACTTTTTGTCTGAAACAGTGAACTCAGTTTTGTACGGGGATTCAAGACCACTACTGTAGTACTCCTCTTCAGATGATGTGTCATATTCAGGAACAAACACGACGTTCAGAAGTGAGATCATTGCGAATAAAATGTTAACGATTTCCGAGAAGTTTGTCATGTTAAAGGCTTGTACAGCATTGATGAGTCTTTGAACTTCTTCATCCTCGCATTCCAACGCGTCAACCAACAAGTCCTGCTGGAAAATCCCCTTTGCTTTATCCCAATCAATATTTGGCGATTGAATTGCTCCGTACTTAAGTCCATGGAGGATCTGATTTCAAGAAAAAAAATAGTACCAGTGATGAGTAAAATAAGGAATTAATTCTTTAGTAGGTAATTAGTAATTTTATGTATAATGATTACAGGACACTATTATCGCAGGATAGATTGGCTGATTTACTTACATAATAAAATATATGGAAATTACGCTCACAACGGAAGTCATACTTTGCCACCCGGTGCTTTTCCAACAAATAAGTTTGAATTTCAGCTCCCATTATCTGTCCAGTGACTTTACTGTAGTTTAATTGAACCAGACGACCAAACCTGGAACTATTTGGATTGGCTTGCGTTTTAGCATTCCCTAAGGAAAGGCAAAGACACGTTAGACAAATCATAGATAATTCAGTTTCAGAAAATGTAACAAACAAAGTAGGTGGAACCAGTAGGTAGGTACTTACCAAAAGATTCCAAAATTAATGTCGCGAAATATATCTAGGAAAGGAAAAAACATGCCGAGTTAGTTTTCGGGTTTCTAATAGACTTACATTGAAAGTAGACTTGAAGTGAAGTATGACTTTCTTTTCCACTTTCACGGTATATTTTTACCAAATTCACATCACATTTTACCTTTTTGTCCAAATTACTGCAAATATTTGCTCCGAAATTGCGTGAGTTATTTTCGGTCAAATACTTAATCAACTGCTGTGTTGCGGTGGTCTAAACAGTTATATACAGGACAAAAACATATGTAGTCAGTACACTGGAAGTTGGTACGTCAAAATATTAAGCACAAGTATACATTTAAATAATTCAAATCAATCACCTTTCCTGCCCCACTCTCCCCTGAGATCAGGATAATTTGATGCGATCCAACAGTCACAAGATTTCTTAAGCACTGGTTGCCAATATCGTACACATGCGGCGATTTATTTGCTTCCAAATCATTCTTATTTGGTCTCTGGTTTGCCTCATCAATAAAAAACCACGACATTTTTGTCACATCCTCAATCAATGACGCCCTCGGAAGTCGTAAGCACGAGTTTAAGGATAACAGCACCGGTCCGGCGTAAGTGTAGTATTGATGGCACCTGTATCTTTCCCTTAAACATTCCAGAACTAGAACCAGAAAAGGTGAAACCAGTTACAATTACATGGAAAAGGTTATTCATCATCACTAAATTACAAATCATTACACTAAAATTACCATTTTCCATTGTGATACATTCCAACCTAGTCAAATCGTTGATTTCCCTGAATGTAGAAAGTACTGGTTGATGCAGTCGACTTTTCTTCACTGGAGAAGATAATGATCCCGATCGTGTCATATCTTCAATTTTGATATTGCCATTTCCAAAATTATCAGTCATCTTTTTCTCTTTGCAATTCTTTCCTGCGATGGTATCCTCGGTGGTGATTTGTTCAAGTAGGCCAAATCCAGGTTCCGTGAGATCTTTGCTGTTATTGGAATCGGAAAGTTTTATTGGGCTAATGTTTGCATTGTTGCTATTCTTCAGGATGGTGACTTGACGCATTGGAGAACGCTCACTACCATAAAGACCATAACTTAAGTTTTTGTTAGTTTCCTCTTTGTCACTGTCAGAGAGGGAATCCCTCCGGAACTTGCTACTCCATCCGAAAGCCATACTGCTATTCCTACACTTGACCAGATAAAGCTGGATTTGACCCCTCAACCTCAACAGTCGGCCAAACTCTTGATTATCCACTTGATTACCGTTGACCGAACCTTTCACCTGTTTTTAACTTGAAGCACTGAATTGACAAAAAAACAATAACTAAAAATCATCTGGTTTCACAGCATTTAAAAATTAGGTTCATAGTTCATGCACCCAAAAATATTATTCACTGGTAATACCGGAGTACGCAGATCAATTATGATTTTTTATAAACAACAATAACCTCAGGAATCGGAGTGCAATGCTGACAAGCAGACTGATTTCCGTTGACTTGAGAGCATGATTATGGATCGCGGGCGTGTGTCTTCAAATGTTTTGTTTTGTATACAGAGGATCGGACAACAACAACGGAGGAACGGTCATTGCGCAAACAACAATAATCATGCAAGCATGATATGATGCGTTCATCAATTGATGCAAGTGAATGAGCTGGTTGGTACACATAAAAGTACGCGTACTCCTGCCTGTGCCTCCTTGGTTGGATCTTCATTCATACTTTTTGCATGAATCTTATCTGCATTTTTATATTGCGTGATGTGGTGGCTGTAAAATGTTTTACATTAGGTAGATAAGGTAATACAGCCCAGTGTCGGATATCCAGTTTAGACTTCAATACATAAAATGAAAATGAATGATGATGTCTGAATGATTTGATATCATCTCTTTTTGAGGAGGAACCATAATATTATGTCATTCATTAGCCGTGTTGCAAACTCCAGGATAGAATTTTACACAGGATCCGTTGCATGTAGTGGGTCCTATCAAACTCAAATTATGATTGCTTTGGAGTTTTTATTTTATGCCAGAATTCCCAACTTTTAGTTCACTACAGACATGCACTTTTACCAACTCGTCATTTATTATTGATCATTAAAAAGAGTAAACAGTAGTATGGGATTTCAATTCAATCCTGTAATGCGGGTTTTGTGCTAGTGCTGGTATGCATGTGGTGGTGGTGTCATGCGTGAGCCTATGTAGCATTGCTTTTATGTACATGCTTTAGTAAATTTCTCAGATGTTTTTTTCATATCGATGTCCATGATATGAATGGGATATGCCTTTCCATACTTCACAACGTAGAGACCACTAGTTAGTAGAATAGAAAGAAGGCAGTGTGCATGCGGTTTCAAAACTTGAAGGAACATGTTGTGATTACTGATTAGATTAACTGTATATGTGAACGTTGGTACATACATTTCAATCCAATCAATCAATTCAGTCTCCAAAAGTCTCAAAAGTAAGTCACAATCTCCAGGATATAATGTGAGTTCAGACTTCAGTAATTTAATTTTCGTGATTTTACATTCTTCAAAATATTTTATTATATTTACTTTGGCTTTCGTATGAAACTTTTGGAGCCTAAAAAGAATTCGGTGGGTAGTTCTTATTGTGCTGAAGTTTCTTTGAAGACGTTATCATTTATATAGCGTTTTCATATATACCCATGTGCTCAAATTAAATTTGGCATTGACAACATTGGTGTAAAATACGCATAAAAATTAAGTACTACCAACTTGGAGAATTATGGTCACGTCACGTAATCGTATATATTCATTAATGTTTTGTGTCAATCTATATATGCATACATTGTTGCTGTAATTGTACTGTTGTTACAGCTTACATTGCAAATCGCAACTAAATATCAAGGTATCCGTGTACGCATGTACCGGTGCCTTGTGTCTTAGTCTTGTTCTTGTCTAGCTATATTTTTTAATACATGCAACACAGCTCACAACATTTAAGTACCTACCTACTACCTACTGGTAATTATATAATAGAGTTGTATTCGCACAAGCAATTTAAGTTTATAGACAAAAACTAAATACTTGGAAGAAGATGTTTTTCTGTGGTCTGGGCATCTTTATCGAATGATCATTCATGAAAGGAAAGAATCAGTGAATGAGTGTTTGCACGCGACATTTCAAACGAACCGTATAGTACATTAGTGCATACTACTTGCCCCATTCCAAACAAGGCAACTACATTCTTCTTTAACGGTTTGGTGTCGCCAATGGTGGTGGTAACTGGCGTAATGAGGACTTTGGACTTCGAGGCACTAAAAACATTAATAAGGATCAATGTGTGTAGGTATATGACCAAATGTACCTACTAAATCGGAAGAAGTACAAAGTATTCAGTCTCCAATATATAATACATAAGAACTTTGTAAAACGAATTGCAATTACAAAAGGTTCTTTGAGTTTGTGAGCATACAGCAAGAATTTAGAGATGGGATTTTGATTTACATTTACCTACATATCCTATCCTACACAAACTTCTTATATTGCAACGCAAGGCAGGCAGTAATAATTAAATTAAAATGAGTATATATCATACATACGTAACAATAATTTATGACATCATAGGATTCAATGAAAAAGTGCTAATTTATTGTTTGTAAAAGGGAACCCAAGGCAAAGTCGTTTACAGTATTTTCTATTCTTTTCTCTTCCAGACTAGGGACTATATACAAAACAAGCTTAAGCAAAACAGATAAATCCAATATCGCAAATATAAGTCATGAAGGGAACTACGAGTATGATCATTTTGATCATGATGACAAACGTTATGCTATTATTACATTGGGACAAAAATGAACTATCATATAATGCTGATAGGTATGATATGAGCATTTTATACAATAGTATGAAAATATACTGCTCTATGAGGAATTTTTGTATGATTGTTGTAAATGAGAGAATTCTAATCTCTGTTATAAAATTTTCTCAAAATTTTTGGATTGATATGACCATGAAGTCATGTTTACCACGTAACTTTAAGTAAAATCGGTAAAAAAAAAAGATCTTATGTGTGCAATAAACTACTTGAAAGCATTTTTAATGCTTGAAAATATTACACATTTCCGCTCATTTTACAAAAATATCTTGTCTTGTGCTTTCAGTTTACATGAGGGCCTATAATATGTGCTACCTTCGCAAATAATATTTACCTACAGGGCTTAATGCAGAAATGTCGTATACGTTCTGTGTTGGTTGTAGTAGTTGGTTTATAAATGGCAAAGGATTGAATTTGTGTATGGCTGTGTTTTAGTACTATTGTGTTGAGAATAAAACACCTTGAAAGGAAATTATCAAATTTTTTAGCTTGCATCTTTCATTTTATCACATAACGAACGTCATACATGAACCAGTCAGTCGCATTTTTAATATTAGCCAGTATTGTTTTTACTTTGCATGATATCGGAATTTACAGCGGTCGATTTTTAGTGAAGAAATGCGAAATCGAATACAAAGTTTTTTCTAGTGGAAATACTTTTGCATTTTCTTTACACTCAATTCAGAATAACAAAAAGTAGAAAATGAGTTTTCTTCAAAAATCCCAAAGTTTTTATCAATTTAATTTAACGTAAACGTTATATGATACTTTTTATGCAGAGTTTTCGATCCAGCCAAAACTATGGAGGATAACGTGGAAAGCGATATTTACGTGCAATTTCCATCTCCAACGGATGCAAAAGGCACTGCCTCGCCCAATCTTGGAAGACTGTGGCCACTTGTTCAGGATAACAGCAATAATGTCAGAAAATTTCCGGAGAAGGAGCCTGTCGTTATCCTTCTTGGATGGGCTGGAGCAGAACATAAATACTTGTCGAAATATTCGGATTATTACCTGGATAGGGGGTAAGTTAAGACATCCCACTCTAGTATGATTGATTCCAGCGCATGCTGTGATTGGCATTTCTCATGCAATTGTTTGATTCTTTAGATGTATAATCCTAAGGTATATTACACCTTTGCGCTATCACTTTATTGAAACCCAGAAACTCCCGCTGCTGGCTCGAAAGATTTTAAAATTCATTACTGATCTGCACTTGGACACTCATCCAATTTTCTTCCACGTATTTTCCAACGGAGGGGCATACACGTATTCTTACATTTTGAAGGAGATGGCCAAATCACCAAATTCAAAACTTGATATTAAAGGCACTATATTTGACTCTGCACCATGTCCTCGCAACCTTCGGAGTTCATTTAAAGCCATGCTCAGCATTTTTGCGAATCTCAAAATGTAAGTACCTACAAAATGCTTATATTACGTAAACTATAGTTGAATTATGTCTTTCAAACATTGTTTCCCTTGTAAACATGCAGGTTTAGATTCGTTGCCGCTGGACTTGTGATATTTTTCTTGATATGCCAAATATTCTGGTATCATTTGAAGACAGCCGTAGGCTTTTGTGTATTTGGCGACTCTCTGGATTCCCTAGAAAATTTTGATTCTGAAGCGGCCCCACTTACCAACTGGTTGGGGAGAATAGCAGACATGAGGAATCACAACTTCCTCTTCCTGTATTCGGATGGCGACGAGCTCATTCCTGCCCATAAAATCGAACGCTTTGCGGACATTGTTACAGCACGTGGAAGTAAGGTGGAGAAAGTGAGATTCGCTGGCTCGGAACATGTCATGCATTATCGGAGATATCCAAAGGTAAACTACTACAAAAGTCACGTTAAATTATTAACAAGATTATATGGGTGTGCGGTGTAGCTAGATATAATTTACATTTTTTTGTTCCGACGTGAGAGATGATTGTATCTTCCGTAAGAAAAAAAAGCTTGTATAGTTATGATATAACTATCAGCAATTGGAACCCATTCAATTGCAGAAATGTATACTTGTCATATCACGTGTTGATGGCAGGCTTACACTGGTTAAGGGTATTGGCTGGCTATTGTATTAAGTGAATATGGTGCTTTGTATTGAGCAAAGAAATAAAGTATTTATTCAAATTATTGACACCAATAATCCATCCATCTCAGATAATCTAATTATGAGACTTTGTATGCCCTCCAGGAATATGCGAAAGCCGTCAGAGATTTTATTCAGTCCGTCATGGCAAGCCACCAGGAAACAACAATTGTCGACGACGAGTAAAGCTCGTTACCCAATTTGTGGACAGTACGCAAATCAATCCTTTAATTATTCTTCACTTGTATCCTAATGTACATTCGCTTAGGTATTCAGAAAAACGATGCTTTTTCATAATCTTATTTTTGAAGTTGAGTGCACTGTTTTGAAAATGGTGCAAAGAATGACAATTTAATAGCTTTCTTTCAAAATACTTTATTTTATTGTTGCTCTCTTGAAAAAGTAAAGCTGTATCAACAGTTTGGTGTATATTTTAAACAGAAACATGTCATTGTGAGTCATTATTATTTAATTCTCTCGTGCTTTTGTATATAAGGTAGCAGAGTAAAATTATATTGTTTATAATCTGCGGATATGTACGATTTTTATACGATTTGCATTAAAACTTCTTCGAATGAAAATAAGTCGTTTTGACATTTAACTTAATGGTATCTCACTAAACATTGTTTTTGGACCCCATAAAATGGATGGTTATAAGGATTGCAGTGAATTGAATCAGGTTGGGTTGATTGTCACACCACCGGCCGATGCTGCCGCCACTGGTGTCCTCTACAAAGTTAATCCCCTCGCCTGTGCAATACATAAATTAATGAAGAAAGAACAACAACAATTCGCATACATGATTACATGAACATCTATGCATACGTTTTCAACAACAAACAAACAACAAACAAAAAACTACATAATTATTGGCATTTGCCCTATGAAACAAAATGGTTACGCTACGCATGCTCATGCACTACACTACTCTACTTAACTACTGGCTACACTACCAATAAAAAAAATCTTGAGCTACTGGATTTTTTCGAACTTTTCTTTCTCCTCTATTTTCGAACGTACAAGACTCTGGAGTTTGGCCAGAGTTGTGGAGCTCTCTGCACATGACCGTTTTCAAGTCGGATAAACTATGTTGAAACTTATTCTCGTTGAAGATGCCGTTATAAGTGACCCATGGAACAAAATACAGTTTTGGCGACAGGGAGTGCGTTCGTTCTCCATTTCTTGCTAAAAGGTCAGAGCCTTCATCTCCATTCATACAATTTTCGATGGTATTTCTGAGACCACTTGGAATTCCCAATTGTGGTGAACAATCATTAAGTGCATTTGGTGGATAACTGGAAGCCATTGAACAATGCACAAATTCAAAGGATTGGCTTTCATTCAAATAGTGGATGGCACATGCATGCAGTTTATTTCCTGGTAGAAAATGAGAAATCAGTTAATAATCTTTGCATTCAATCTTCTACACTACAATCAACGATTAACGAACGAGTTGCCAGTTGCGGTTGTATGCAAATATAATACACGTACCTCTACATTCTTCAGGTCCATGTTGACAGTCAAAACTGTACGTGTCGCCATTCTGTTTAGTCTATAATTCCATGAGAAAAAACTTATTACATTGAAAATCAATGAGAAATTGTCTACGATATAAAAAATATTAAGGCCAGTCCCATTCACCGGTCGTATTAGTCTTTTTGACATTACACACATTGCGTGACAATAATAATAACAAGCTACAAGGAAAGATTAAGTTAGATTGCATAAATTATATAGCAGCTAAGAATTGGAAGATTTTTCCTGACAAAATAGACTTGATGGACGAATATACTATAACTATAACACATTAAAAGTACAAGATATGCATGTATTTGATTCACCAGTTTCTAATGTACTTTTTCCCATTGTTTTTAATATACTTACCGAAGCTTTTCCGTATGGAACCAGGTCGACATAAAAGTATTCACCGAGAGGTGACGTCTTGAGCGGGTACAACTGTCTCTGAATGAAGCGTCGACTGTCCCCGCAGAGAGATTCATAGTACACCTGTATTACTGGCCTTGATACCCTCTGAAAAGTACAAAAAAGAGAATGAGTTTCAGTAATATCCAAGTATAAGACACAGGTCTACTACAAACTCTTAACTCTCATATAAATAGGAAACATTTTGTAAGTAGACAAAATGATTATACGTTTACTCAGCCAAAAAATACAGATAGGAAAAGTAAAACTGTATTCCAGAAACCGAGTGTCATTTATTAGGAACTCATCATCACGTCATCATTAAATTGAACGATAATGGTTTCTTTTTTCTGGAAAAAAGTTGAAATCACAAAAGTGCAGACAAACAAACAAATAACCAGCAGAATTCTGTTGCAATATCTATAAGACGCGAGTCAAGGATGGGAAACCATGCATCTGACATGCCTTTATTCATATAGCATTAAGTTTACAAAGGAACGCGAAACAACCATTCATCGAATTTTAACATTTTTGTCTGTTCGATGGTGTATCATTTCGATTCAGAAATTTTGTACCATTAAATTCAATACTATTAACGCTTGCATGTAGATTTTTTCTCAATGTGTTTTAGTTGTTCATACCTTGTTAGCCGATACTGAAGACAGGACACCAACGAGAACGACAAGGGATGTCACGACCAACCCCTTCATTGCAAACTAGTTTAAGTTTTTATCCAAGGGTCACAAACACACGTTTAATGATAGCCTGTCTTCGTTTTTCACAAAAATGTCTGTCGATTTTGTCGGTGTCCTCCTGTCTTCTCCCCGCTGCTGGAAAAAATAACAGTGTCAGTAAACATGAAGTTTTAAACATATAGTTTATTAGACACACACACAATATAAGTAATCGTTAAAAAACGTGTCACCTGCTCACCTTTATGTGTAGGTATACTAATTCTAATTATGATGATTGTCGATTGTGTTTCAACACTAAAGCACACAGTTTATATAAAAACATTACTCCAATGCCCAAACCACGAATCGACCCTTGCACCACCTCATATCAATGATATAGTGTTTAGTTAGACAATGATAATCCTTCAAAATGGAATTGAGACAAAGACAAAAACTCTGAGAATCGCCTCTAGAATTTTTTTTCATTCACTGCATTGGCATACTCGACTTTACTCACTCTGCCAATATATTATGCTTTGTTCATTCCCTTCGTTTTACCGGTAGCACTAGAGGAAAACCTGATACTTGAGAAAAGTTGAATACATGCATTTCATAGTTGAATTTCTCAAGAAATCCATAATATAAATAAAAATGTTCCCTGCTTTTCTTGTCTCACACCAAAACAGCAGCTCCATTCGAGTAACTTTGGTATTTCATTCAACTTTTCTTGTCTTTGTTTTACAAATATATGATGAATGATACTCGTTTACCTGAGTGTTTTTCGTATCGACACTCACTTGTACTAGGTGATAGATAGGTAATGCTAATGCATTGCCGTAAGCCCGAGTTAGAGCTGTCGACTGTCTTTGCGTTTTTCTTAATTACCTTTGTACAATGCAGCTCATTTACTGCAGCTGTTGTCTCTATAATAAGTTGAATGAGTTTATAAAACGAAGCTCTATATTATAAACCTGCGCGAAGACTTACAAGACGGATTAGCTTATATGCTAAAAATGAAAAGATGCAGAAGCTAATGCCAAGTAAAACAGTTTGTAAAGAAGAGAACCAGAACCAGACGACGATTTTTCATGATCTTATATTTAGTTGACCAAAGTTGGAATAGTATAATATTGGTTAGCTAAAGGCAGCACCATATTTGTTGTGTTCTCACCTGACTTTTTCTATTATTATTTGAAAACTTATTTGCTAATGTGTATGACTATTATTTCCCCGTTCCCACATTTGTTCTGCCTCAGATCTATTTTAATTATTTATTGAAATGGAACCGACAAATAAAGATAGTCCCTCGCTTTTTTGTTACAAATTACGAGTATTACTACACGACAAAACATAAGAGCGATGAACGAAGGAACAGCATCACACCTTATCGATCGGTCCCCATCATATACTCGTATTAACATCATCGCATGCTTTGCACTGGTATAATGTGAAGCAAAGAAGAAGAAAACGGTATATAGCAATTTGTATAATCTTGGATGATACATTTAGATACTTAGTAAACCCTCTTTCATGCAGTCGACTCATTCACTCTTTTTTAGTTGGTTTTATGTGCCTGATTGCCTGCACATACCTATTCTTTCTTGTCTATTGCCAAAAAGCTCGGTTCTTTGAAGAAAGGAATTACATTGTTTCTTTTAAGGAATGGAATTCAGTTCAGGATCAACTTTGAACGAATGAAACGATTTGATTTGCATGCATTTTAAGATGCTGCGTTGCTTTTTGAAAAGTTCAGACACTATCGTTGATCTTATTATGTTTTTGGTACAAAATCTTGGTTTCTGCTTACCTTCTTTCCTGCTTCTTTAAGTGCCGTCTTCAATCGTCCGTGTCCTCAGGTAGACTGCCTGCCACTAATTTCTTGGAGCGTGATTGTGATTGCATGAGCAGGATGATGGTGTATGTGCTATGATTTTGAGCAACATTAAATGAATATGTGCATGTAAATTTTTCATAGGAAAAGAGTTTTGTTTTAATAATGAAAATGCATTTTAATGTACATGGAGTTGGAGTGTTCAAACTCTAATGTAGAGACAGTTTTTTTTACTTTGTCTGTGAAATATATTGAAACATGGATGATGGGGCAGCAGCAAGATTTTCATGAAGCTCTTTGACTTCATATCATAATAATCAGAATAAATAATTCGAATGGAGAATGCGAAATACTGTTTTAGATATTCATTCGTACTCTCAAAGTATTCACAAAACCAAAATAATGCTATGTGCAGCAACTACTTTGTGGATAGATATATATTATAGTCTGCCAATTTTGTTATTAAAAAAGGTACCCAAAATTAAAAATGAGCTCTTCGACAAAAGAAGACGCGAAATGCATAACCAGATGCAGATCAGAAATTTCATTTGTTGCGAAACAAGTTGCAAGTTTTTGAAATAAACAACCCAGGTAATAAAAAGTAAAACCTTAAAATATTACATGATAACGATGCAAAGTATATATAACAATATAGCTTGTCCTTTACTAAGTCCTGATGAACGAAGCCAGCCAGCTATAGCAGTCCGCAGGCTAGACCGCTTCTTCAACTCTGTAGTTTTACGATGTTCTAATTATGGTTTTTGCTACGGCAAACAAAACAATGCACATGGCTATTGACTCTATGAAACAAAAAAATTTAGAAGTCGAAAGTGCACTTTAAACTTTTTTGGAGGTAATTTTAGCATTGGAAGATTATATACGTTCATTACATTGTAAATTATAAAGTCGATTATGAGGCAGTACCATCTTTCTACTCCAAACTATGACTATCATTTCATCACACGAATTCATCCTAAGTAGTGTATGCATTGTAGCATTGGTAATAACACGACACAAAGATAGAAATTGAGTAGCGAGGGGGGTTGCGGTTAGTTATTGTAAGGACGTAGTAGTACCAGGCGAGTAAATATTAAGAAGAATAGTGACATGACATCAGATGCATCATGTATTAACTTTGACAATAAATTAACTGTTGATAACACACAATCCATTATCATCCGCAGCATGCACCATACACGCGTTGTTTGAATAGCTCGAAAGCATCCTAACTTCGTCCGCGTCGCATTTGCTGTGTGCTTTTAAACCATTTTTAGCTTCCATTTTCCCTTTATAATTTATCTTATGTTTTGTCCAAAAATATTGGCATTCCTGTGAAATATGATGTTGATTTATGTAGCTTTACTATTTTTACAACAGGTAAAATCTCAAGCTGTACTATTTACATAATTAGCATTAATCTGCACACCTTCACAAACGCTGCATAAAGCTAACATGATCAGACATCGCGTTAAGTAGGTATCCATAAAATATATTCATTAACATACCGTAAAATCTCAGATTAACACCAAGCTTTATAGATTTTTTATTTAAAAAACAAAGTGACAATGGCATACTATATTATCATGAGATGCCTAATTGTGGGACACCTTTTTAAGACTTTTACGATGGTTCAGACGTCAGTCATTCCTGTATTATGTGATATTTATAAATTATAATATTTTCCCGCAAAAGTGTATTTTCGCGTACAGTACATAGTTTTGAATGAAAAATTAATACAATTTGTACACATAAAATTTTACTTTTTTCTAACTGGAAATTCTACTACGATTCATGCTTTTAAAAGTTATTTGGACCAATTGAGCATTCACATTTAATAATGACTTCGTTAGATATCAAATCGCAACACATGTTGCTTGCATAATTTGTAATTTATATAAAAATACAATGCGGATCGATTTATAATAGTCTGTTGCTGGCAATGTTAGAAACTCGAAAAACAGGTTACAAAATCAAAACTATGAAAAACATTAAAACTTGCATGCAAATGGTATCTCTGTAAATTTTATTGATTTCTGCTCGCTTCTGCAGTCTTTTGTATCAGAATATTTTTAATGATAATGACATTAATGAAATCAGGAAGGAAGTTTCTTTACATAAGCTTTTGGGTAGTGCGATAATATCTTTAAGCAATATGGACATCTTTATCTTTCCAAAATTTACATGTTAGACATGCATATGTAGTGCCAGATTTTTTAACGGAAAATACGCTTTCTCTTTTTTGTGGATTGTTTTGTGAATGTCCCTTCCGGTTACGACGCACAAGACATAATTCAATACTCTGGGAATGCGAAATTTTCAAATGAATTTTTATGTCATAGTCATGAAAGTCATGAAGCACTGACCACCAGAAGTCTACAAATGTTACATTTACCCAATGGCCTAAAATACATAGTACAACAGATAATAGAAGAGAAGAACAAAGAATCATTGTTTGTACAGCAAGTAAATACGGAAAAATTAGTATTATTAGGCTATTATTAGTAGAAAAAGTGGTTCAGTGTCAGAGCCAAAAATGTCATATCATGTCTTATACCAATTAAACGATTCTTAATGACTAAATGAGCCACGATAACTTTAGTTTTTTTTGCTTTACAGACAGACTAACATTTTTGCTTTCCTTCATAACTAGTGCTAGCTACTAACTTCCCGGAAACATAACATAAACAGAAAGCAAGTCTGACTGAATCACTCACGCATATCTGTTCTGCTGATCTCTATATAGCAGATCACCCATTTCATATGAAAAAGAAACGAAGGAGGTTCAGAAAAGAGAAACACAAACAGTGTGTTGGTGTTACTGCGACTATAAAAATAAACCGTTCACGGGAACGGTTTCCGATCTTAAAATTAAATGCAACGAAGGAAGCAAAGAATGGATAAGGATGAATAGTACTGGTGGGCGTCTAGTGATTAATAGCGAACGCCTCAGTATCTGCTAGCACCACGATAATCATCCATTTCTCACATGTTAAAACTTGTAATTAACGGAAATATAAAACGTGATTATAAGTTGTAAATTACAAACATTTGCAGCCTATGCAGCAAGAATGATGCTTCACTTTGGCAAATGGTTACGATGATAATGGAATATACACAGAGATAAATTGCAAGCTTGAAATACAGATTTAATTAGGCTTGCAAATCTAAAATGCTTATGTCTGTACATATGTCTTGGCTATTTTTTAAAGAAACAACTAAATTGCAGAACTACGTTCATTTAATTAATTATATACCTAGTTTGTAGTTTGTTGTGCATCATTGCAGTTGGGGATTACAAGTTTGCGACTTGAATGCATTTAATACCCCCATCTCCACCCGCACCCATCAAACTCACTGAAAGGTTAACTTCTTGTATGATTAATCATCAATACCTATACTAAATCACTTTATTTGAAAAACATGCAAACTAACTTTTTACAACATGTAGTAGTATAATAAACATGTGATTAAATAAATTATAAATTATAAAATTCGTCCATGGGAATAGCTTGAGGT
>JAQIXX010000464.1:0-59216 GCA_034700605.1 Willowsia nigromaculata | reverse complement strand
CCACGTCTTTGGTAACTTGAAGGGAATCGGGTACTCCAGTACTATCCATCCGGCTAGCTTCATTTACCGTATTGCCCCAGACGTCAAAGCATGGCTTTCGTGCTCCAATAACACCAGCAACTACGGGACCGCAGCTTATACCTTGAATCATACGGAATATGAGCAAAAACAAAAGGACATTGAAATGATTATTAGTTGGAAAACTTGACACAATATTTTCTCTCTACGTAAACTTCATCATCTCTAGATATTTTTCTAAGTATAGATATTTCCTCAAGAACACAGCTGCATAAGCTACATAACAGCTCCATTTAATTACGTACTACAATTTACAGGGTGACTGGTGGTAATGAGCTCCCAATTGTAAAAAAGACCGCTGGGAAATGTACCCAGTGAAACACAGGGAAATGTATTTACTTTTCTTGAAAATACGGATATATTTAGATCTCTATCTCCCCAGTATAGTACCTCAAATCTGCAAACTTTTTTCATTTAACTATTCATGATCACTGTGATGCTGATGATTTTTCGTTGTGAAAGTGTACTGTATATTTTATTTCCATTCTCTTTCTGCACATTCATTCCATTGTAGATAGAGTTCATATTATAGTTATGAGTAAAATCATGCATGCAAGTTTGATCGCGAACTGACAAGTTCCATCAATGATTCAAGCCCTTTAATGCATTTACATTAGGATTTAGTTTGTGCATGTTTTTACTCGAGGTACTCATTCTGTTTTCTGTTCTTATTTCTCATTGTTTTTTACACTACAAACTTCTGAAAATATTTTGAAAACACATATCTGAAAGTTGGATTCGTTCCTTACCGATACGGAGTTTGAAGTTGTTGAAAGCATGACGATTGAGTTCTTCCAACTTGTCCTTCATCTCGAGGGCAAAATCCACAAGGGTGCAGAGATGTTGGCAATTATCTTTATCTCCAGACTCCGCCTAATAGACAATCACAGAAGATTATGGTGAAAGTTAGAATAGTTTGATAGAGCGAGTGGAATTTCAGCTTTTCTGCAAGTAGTGCCTAGTGTTTATTTCCCAAGTGATTGTTTGCATCATCACTTTTATGACAATTCGTTGAGAGTTGAGGAATTCATTATGTATACATCGAATATGGGCATATTTGTATTCAAATATTGAGAATAATATCATACAAATACCTCCATGCATTTGTTTGAAAAAGGAGATGATCGATAGTTAGGTTATGAGCATTTTGCAAGGTCCACGTTTACATTGAATACTTTGCCACAACAAAACAATGCTTAAATCTCTTACATCTTTTGCTAAAAAACGTTTTAACCATGTACCAAACAAACTTGTACCATGTTTTAATTTTGATTTTGATTTTGATTTTGATTTTGATAATAGCATGCAACAGATAATAGAAATTTTCATGATGGGCCCGTTTAATTAATTTCTAATAATATGCAAAATTTTTGAAGCGAGAAAAACTTGGGAACCGCGCGATGCGACGGGCACTAAAACTACAAGCTGTCAACTGTATGTAGAAGGTTATATTAAACTCAAAAGTATAAGTGCAACAAAAATCTTTCTCCTTGCATATTTTAAACTCAAAACGTGGATCGCAATCTTTGGGACTAAAAAATAGATGATGTGCATGCATAATATACCGCGTGAAAGCGTCAGTTGGAGGAAATTATCACCTAATTTATGTGATCGAAAACGTCTGAACAACTTTAGTGAAAAATAAGGCGTGCATTTTATGAAGTTATGAAACACTTCTAATCGCACATTATGCACAGAGATATACATAAAACCAGGCGAAAAAATAGATGTTCCGTGTGATCATGATGACTTATTTTCTCATAAAATGAACATGTTGGTGAGCTTCTCCACTGTCGGAAAACTTAGGTGGGTTTAGTTAGAAAATCTTTTAAGATAGAGACGACAACGACAAGATAGAAATTTATTGTTATTATTTGTGAAATAATGGTTGGGAGTTCTTAAATGCCTCTCATGTCACTGTAAATCATAATAATGCTTTCTGGTGTTTGCTGAAACTGGACGTTTTTTAGGGCGAGTTGCGCCTTTGTACACTTACTTTGGGTTGACAAAAATGCAACATAGACGCTGCTAGATTCGTTGCAATGCCATATTTTTTAGCGTAGGCTCAAGTTTTCCTATCACCTCATTCATAATGGGGTAGCATTGAGACTTTAAAACACAATTCAGCATGTACATAGTAGCATTTGCACTGGTACGGATTATTTATGCCATGTGAAATTTTAGGTAACACGTTAAAAATAAATGTCTGTAGACTCTTTTGCCAAATGAGAAGATAAATCTTGCTTTCTTGCGCCTTTGCTGTAGAGAGAATTAATATTTCACAAAGAGTACCTGATCACTTGGGTTGAGTCCAGAGCAGGCCATGTAAGTGCTGGCAACAGTCTTAATTTTCTCAATTGAAGAAATTTCTCAAATCGTTCATCCAGCAATTCATCAAAATCAACTGAAATCAAAGGACAAACAGGGGTGATTACAAATTAATGGGTGATAATACACCTACATTGAAAACAACAGGTACCTCTAGTTTTACAAAATAGTTAAAAATATTTTATTTTCTTACCGACGATTTCGTTGAGCAGCCGTATACACTCGATTCCAGAGTTTCGAATCTCCGAATAGAAATCGATGAATTTTGGAATACTGGCAAACATCACGCCCACTCTGTCAAAACCTTGGGAGTCAAAGCTTTAATCAAAATCAAAATCAAAACAAAACAGGATACATATATTATTTTTTTCCATTTCACCGTGATTTTACAAAGCCTTACTAAAATGACTTGAAGTAATCATAGCAGAAATCCATTGTGCCGTTGAATGAAAAATCATTCACAAAAGAGCATATATAGTCACTTTTTTCATGCAACATTGCCCCTGAATTCGAAACCATTTCTCTGTAAAGAGAAAATATTTATATAGGTAAGCATAAGTGAAGTTTTATGATGATGATGATGATGGGAAGAATGAAGTGGATGCCTTCATAATATCCGTACTCTTCCATCTGGCAAAATGTAAAACGCGTCAGTCAATGTCACCAGACTCAAGTAGAAAATACTTAAATCTTTTCCAAGATGACTTTGTCACAATTGTTGTGGTAGTCTACTCCTCCATACTCTTCCAATGTTTTTCTCCACCTACATCTGTGTACCTCAATAAGATATTTTATTCGTTCACGTCGTACCCATCACCATCCAACTTTCCTACCAAAATGCCTATATAAGCCCTTTAATCCTTCCATTCACCTTCCTTCTTTCACCTTTCTGAGCAGAGTCTTTCCATTTCATACACATTTGTATTTTACTATTCAGCAACCTCTTTTTCCTTACACTTCGCTTTGCAATAGTTGACTTTGCCATTTTTATCTGAAAAACATGTCTTCAAAGGATTTCTGCTTTGTGCAACTTACTACACAGCAGAGCGACACTCTTTGATCATTGCTTTCTCTCTTGTACAGTTTTTTTCACGGCTTTTTGGTTTTAGTTTCAGAAGAGCAATAACAGTGGTCTTTGGAATATACAATGAATTTTTATTCACCTAACGCTCAAAATGTATTCAGCGTAGGTATATGTGTACGGGTCTAGATTCCATTAACAGAACTGATACTTCTATTTCCTTGCAACACTGCTTTTCTTTTTACGTACCATCAAGAAATGCATTATACTGGAATGACCTGCCGCAGAAAGAAAGTCGGTCGGTCTCAGGGTTACGACATGCTCCGTAGATACGTGTAATATACGGTGGTTACTCTAGCCTAGCCTATCTTCACTCACTCGTTTTCTAGAAGAAGAGAAAGAATGCCAGCAATAATAGCATTTCCACTTGAATGCAACTTGCCCAGATTCACATTATGATTTCCATTAATTCATGCCACATTAGAATCCTCCTCTGGAGCACACAACAATGAATTTCAATAAGAGGAACAATGGACGCGGTGGTCCTCTATGTTTCTGCTTGGTCATCATTATCATCTAATGTAATGTTCCCTGCTCGCACGTACGATGTATGGAAAAATTTGGCACGTGCATGCCATGATATAGATCACCGGTGTCACGACCTGTGCGACATTGTCTCACACTGCCCCGGTGAAAGTATGAAAATAAGTCGAGCATGAACATACATTAACAAATAAACCTTTATACCTCAGATTGTAAGCAATCTGATATTGCGAGATGTTCTTTGAAAATAATCAACTTGAGAGGGTGAATTCATATATGTGGCCAGCCATTCAAAGATAGGTATACATGTTTTTTTTCATAGTATATAGTCAACCATTATTGCTATCAGCAGTAGTTTTGCGAAAAAAAACTGTTCATGTGCCAACATAACAGACCCAGACATTGCCGAGCCCTTGTCATAAATATGATGGTCAGTCGGTTAAGTGCATTTATATTTACTTTGCTCCCTTTCATCGAAAGCTCATCGGTCACGTCTATGATAGCGATAAATATGCCGCACTTGTGTTCAGTGACGAATAAATCAACATATCTCTCTAATAAATTTATTAAAATGGTGATATGCCGACGTAAAAGTGTACTTAATCAAGTTATAAATCATTAAAATATTACAACCTCTGGCAATCAGAATGAGAAAACGAGAGAAATATAAAGAAAAGCGCTTACTTCATGACGTCTCTCCTCAGCAGCGAGAAAGTGCATAGCTACATGATCCGGAAGAATGTTTCTGAGCAGTTGTGAGTTATAAGTACGCGTTTCCTTCATGTCCTGTAATTCATGCTCAGCCTGCTTCTTCCACAAGAAATCCAGCCTGGACGTGACCTCAACAAGTCGGGAATGATAGAACACAACGTAGACAAATAGAATGATCATCATAAGCAGCTGGTACAGTTCCGGAATCCTAAGAGAAATAATGTCATATTCATATTATGCCATGTGTAATTCACCAAAACTTGCTAAATTCCAATGTAACTGGATGGAAAATGATGGAAAGGCTTGTGGGTGTAGAAGGATATCCATATTATGTTTTACTCATACTCAAATTTTGCCTAATCTGTTTACTGGTGTTTAGGCTAAAATAGACAATACCAGCAATATGACCAGATATGCAATGCACCTACAAGTAATGTGTAGATAAAATATCATCTCTTACGTATTGATATCACCGTCGTCTCCGTTTTCAGACGTGAAAAAGTCCTTAAAGGGCCAAAGGATGAGAACAGAGTAGGTCACAAACAGCAGCGCGATGATTGTAGCTTTCACCATAAAATACAACTTGAGGAACGCGGCCAACGAGACCATGCACAACACCCACGAATACACCACATAATGTGTGCTGTACCGACACATGCTCTCTGAACCTTTCCAGGAAGCACCACCACGAACCCCATTACTACTCCCACTTCTCCTGTCATCACTCGTGACGCTAATTCCTTTGCCAGAGGAGCTACCAGCATAGTGGTGATCATATTCACCCATATTATCGTCTCTGTCGCCATTCACCGAAGAATGAAAAGGAGATCTAGTGGGTTCATTCACATGACGGTGTGAGATCGGTCCGTCACCGCTCATGTCTTCATTAGTATAAATGCTTGGAGTTCCCAGTTTATCAAAAGTTTGTCTTGTGGAAGAAGTCGGTGGCTCTCTGCTGTACGTTCGTCGATCATCATCAGTGGCGAAATTGTACGTAGAGGGCTCACGTGGAAATTTATCGCTGGGAAAGATTATTTTATCTTTACTATTATTATTATTATCGTCAACATCATTTTCATGATGGGTCTCGCTATCATAACCGTTACTATTACCATTGTACCTTGAGAATGTCTTTGTCGGGGAAGAGTCACTTGTTACCACTCCATATCTACGTTTCCTACTACGAGCTAATATCACAAGGTCATCGCTATCATTAACATAATCATCAACAGGGTTTGGCACTAATACTGATGATGTCGCCGAGTGAAAAGACGGCGACGAGGAGAATTGAGAGGAGAAGGGTGTGCTAAATGTACCAATGAGAGCCACTTCAGACGCCTCAGCCCCTTGCCCCTCTCCATCCAAAAATGTTGTTCTACTCAAAGGAGTAGTAGACTCTAGCGCTTCTTTTTCAGTCGAATATTTACGGTTCTCATAACGGTTATTGAAGTTATTGTTGATAAAATTAAAATAGTCTTCATCACTACTAAAAGCACTTGCTTTCTCTCTAGCCTCAATTGTCGGCGCATTTTTATTGCTTCTGAACGTTGTCTCCAAATTTGTCCATGTGGGATGAGTGGAATAGTACGAGGCGTCTTGGGAGCTTGGACTGAAACGTCGGTCTATTTCATCTGTATTTCTGCGGTAGCTACCAGTAGTGTGACGATGAGGATGGATGGAATTTCTATTGTAATTATTATTACTATTAGTGTTAAAGGTAGGAGCCGGCTCGGAATGAGCTCTTTTAGACCTCCGAGACTTCTTTTGTTGATGGTGAAAAACTGGGAACATTTCTCCATCTTCGGACGCCTTTGAAGGCTGTGTTTCAAAAGAAACTGATAACGAGTCTGTTGCTGTTTCAGATGATGATGATGGTTTGGTAGTGGCTGTGGGAGTAGAAGCGCTTAAGATTGTATCCCCCTCTCTTTCAGATAAGCTTTCTAACTTTAGCCTATTATTCACAGCCTTGCTTGTTACGTTCACAACTTTCTTTGATGAAGAAAGCTTATTACTCGTTCTCTGGTGCCTAGTACCATGACCGATGATCGGTTCACTTGAAGCCGCCAAGCTTTCTCCTTCAAGTTGCTCCTTTGTTTTTACAACCTCTCTCTTTGAAGCTTTTATCTTCATAAGGTTGTTAGAGCTTGTGGTAATCATGGTGGCGGTGGTACGGACAGTGGGGTTAACAGTTCTTGATCTTCTTGTTGTTTCCCTTTCTTTTTCCCCAGCTTGTTCCAACATCCCCGAGGTATCATCGTCATATCTCTCACTCAGCTGCTCTCCTCCACTCCATAAAGCATTCTTATTCTTCTCATTCAGCTTGATGCTGTCATCCTCCACCGCTATCAACTTACTTCGACCGCCATTACTCCTGCTGCGAACTTTTTTCAGGTCAAAGACTTGCCGTTCTCCTTTCTGCGTCTTCGTTTGATTTGTGTGCTCCTTTCCCTTGAAAAAACTAGTGAAGCGGTGATAGTTCTTTTTCTCCTTGCTCTTCAGTGGCGGCAGAGAAGTGGAGGAGAAGTACAAGGAAGGCGAAAAGAACGCAGCAGCATCCCGATAATTTATGGTCCTGCTTGAACCCTGGGGAACAGCGGAGATGGGAATTTTTTGCAGTGTCCCCATTCTTCTTACCGTCATTGATTCCTCTTCGATACCTCGACGCTTTCTGGAACTTGTAACTTGTTCCTTAAACGCTCCAGTTACTATATCGTTACTCTTTTCCGTGACATCGTTGTTACTTGAACCAATGGCTATTGTTGACGTTGCCCTTTTGTCTCTCGCCAAACGGTTTGCTTCATCTATCATAAAAGTTACAAAATATACAATATAAAAACTTTCCATTTATCTAAATTTCTTGTGTCATTTAAAATATTAAGGTATGCATGTACATACATTCCCTCGACACCCTTTCACTTTGGATGTTGGATAAAAAAAAGTTAAAGTAGAAGGGATAAAATTTGTTAGGGCATTACAATGATAGCTCATTCCCTATTTGCAAGCTTGTTCGGAGTCTTTCATTTTGTAAGTGTTTACTTAATTGTTGTTTGTGTACGTGTTATTCTGATGTGTTTACTCCCTTGTATGAAAACAAGAGAACAAATCCTTTCTGTATTTGTTTACTCGGGTTAAAAGCCATATATATAAAGCTGCCCAAAACACATTTTTATCCTACCCACAGACACAAAAGTCATCAAATGAAAAAGGCAACCAAAAAATTTCCATTGTATGCTTCTTGGTCCACACCAAACCCACAATACCATCATCATCAAACTTTGCAAGAAAACCGACAAACCAGCATTATATATTTTACCATATTTGGACATACACATACCACAACGAAAGAAAAACACTGAAGAAGGAGGATTTCTGAGAAGTTACACGAGTAATAAGAACCAAAGTACCAAACAAACTTTTTAAAGGATTTTCGATACTCTATAGTTGCTGATGCTACAAAAACTAGCATGTTATCTTCTTCCTTTTGTCTATCTTTTCCACCATCAGGCACACAGTTCTATATCCACTTTGCTTTATTTGTTTTCATGTTACATACAGTATTTCAATTGCACCACCAATGTGCTCACTCGGTGTGCACTACTTTTTCCTTATTACACATACTCTAATACTAATAATAAATAAATACCACAACAAACAACAAAACAAGAACATAAAGGCGCACATCCAAGCAAACATACGAGGATTATGTTCATATGTATCAAGAATTCAGGAAGGAAAGCGTTTCACATAAGTTGAAGTCTTACTTTGTGAAGCAGTTATCTCAGACAAAGGAGGAAAAAGAAAGTTGCCGAGACTTCCTTATTTGCTCGTGGCCTTATAAAAGTGTAAAGCTTGATAAAATGAGCACTGATGTTGATGGTAACTACCCCATGATGCTTAAGTCCATACAGTGGCGAAAATGTAAAGATAGCAGTCCATGGAGAGAAACCCCTATCATACATTATCCTTTACACTTTTCCACCACCACCCAAACAGCCAAAAATGCTAGCACAGTGCATATTCCGTGTCGATATGCATGTACTTTTGTGTATGTGGAATTACTGTTGGAGCTAAAATATATCTATAGTTGTATATTGTACTCTTTGCCAATAATTTCTTTTGTACTGATAGCACACTTATAAGAGGGACCTAAAGAAAGGCAAGAACTTTCTCTTTTTTCCCTAGTATTCTACACACATACACAACAGACAAACTTCTTTATGACTACAAATGACGGCTTTGGGAGTTCTATAGCCGTGTGTCTGTGTGTGAGGGAGAACGCTTGTGAGACTCCTTTCCTCGTCCCTTTTCCATTTATTAACACACTTTCTCCTTTGGGGGATCCAATAACATGCACTATTTTAACAAAGAAGCATCATTCCAATCTTACCACCAGAACCGTAAGCTCGTACAATATACTCATACTACTAACTTGCATAACACCCCTTTCCTGCACACTAAATTTTCCATTGAACAACACAATGCCTAACATGAAAACGCGGATGTGTACCGTTAATATGTCAGCGAATATTTATCTTTGAAATTAGGTGCATAACACCATTCCTTATATCATGCGGACGTAAGAAATATTTCATGTTGAATCTATTGATGAAACATTGCCAATTTAGTATATGTGCGTCGTACGTGTGTGTGCAAAGCTGAAGTAAAACAAAAAGAAAAAAATCTACATCTTTTACATTCATCGACTACATCTACAACCTCCTTTGATCCATTTCCAATTGTAGTATTTGTAGTAAAGGATTGCAAACAGAGACAAAAGCTGCCCGCTTTCTCTAAAGAACCAACCAACATAAGTAAGACATAGTGAAAGTACTCTTTCTTCGCCTCCAGTTTTCATTACACTCACTTTGCAAAGTTATTCAAGGCGGATCTTCTTTTTCTCACACTTTTGCCAAATTAGCAGCCCATATGTATCCTACACGCTAATAATAATTCTCTTGAGTTGTTGCTCCTCCATAATACAGACTTGCAAAGATATGTAGTTCTTTGAAGGAAGGAATCCAGCAAGATCTCAGCATTGGGTCCATTTACCCATGCTTAGTTGGGTCATATAACATGATGATCAAATAAGTAAGCATCAGAGTTATTCCTGTAATATAATCCTAAAGTTTTCCCTTTGACACCAACATCCACAACTCTTGTTATCTTTCTTTCTTGCTAATATTCCAAAAAAACGAGCTTGCTCACAGTGCAGCACCCACATAACCAGTTACGTTCTTGGTGGAACAAAAGGAACACTTCCCATTTCATTCTCGTCTAGCACCTTGTTTCACCCAGCAGAGGGGAAGGACGGAAAAGATAATGTAATAACTGCGAAATGAAGAGAGCGAGAGAAAGTCGTACTCTAAAATATTTTCGGTCTGAAATCCCTCAGGAATTTTATGTTTCTCAACAAAACTAATTACATAAACTCTACATAAGGTGCCTACATACAAAGCAGCTAGAAACAATCCCTCAAAACCATAATATACAGTTTCAACATTAAGTCATGTTGGCATATCTAAACAAAACATTATTGGCCTATCACAAAAAATCTCTATTTTAGGGAAATGATAACCAGAAGAATTTCTCTGGTACTGCTGGTTTTCGCAAAAGTCTGCAAAAAGGAGGAAAATTTTGCTCAATTTTGAGTGTCTCTATTATATACAGAAAGAGAAAATGCTCATTACTGCTCAGTATGCAAGATATGAGCACTGCACTTTACACAGTCAATTCTTTCACTCAATTTTCCCTTAACCTCCACTTATGACTCCTACTCCTGAGAAGTATTTGTTCTTGGTAGGGGTACATGTGAAAATCCTTCAAGATATTCTGAGAACTTGCACTCTACTCCTTGAATGAATTCAGAAAACGTGTCCTCTTCGAGTCCTTGTCACATAACGTTACCTTTAAGCTGCACTAAACAGCATGAAATTGGGCTGTCCGGTGAAGAGTAGTTCAAGGGGTACTCCTTGCTATTTCCGTTCTTCCTTCCAACATTTTCTCTTTCTTGGACGACAGCATTTGCTGTGCTGGAATAGGTACCTATTGTAAAAGCTGTTGGCTTGTGTATAGTATTCTTTGGAATGTGTGTTTAATGTTAGTAATTCGGAAGGAAGAAAAGGAGGGCCAAAAAAGCACGTAAAAAGAAAATTCTATGAGTGATCAGGAGAATTTATTGCCGGTTGGTAGCAATACATTAGTCACATTAAGCTTGATGTATGCCATGTAGTGTATATGGAAAGTAAGGAAGTATAAGTAGTAGCAGTAATCGTTATAGTCTTCAAAGTGTTCTATGTTTGCAGGTTTTCTCATTCACCCATTCAGAAAAGCCAACATAGCACACGGGTGCAACTACATGGTGAAATTTTGGTTTTCTTATTTCATCTCTTCATTCTTCACATGTGGTACTGAAAACAGGAGCAGTTTCTTTTGTCTCTTGAGTTATGTTAAAATAGACGAGCAAAAATTCCGTTGGTTTTCGTCTTTACTTTATTAATACAAAAATAAAAGGGCTTATGGCTTTCTAAAATGAATACAGGAAAAAGAAAGAGAAATCTATGTGAAAGATTCAAAGAAGCGTTTTACAAAAAGAAATATGGAATAAAGACATTTCTACACAAGACTGCTTTGAAGTCCTTTAAAACCTGCTCTAATACATGGCTACTAAAAAACGAACAGTTTCAACTACCCGAGTCGAATTGCATCTCATCTTTTTGTCGGAGCGGATTCCAGATGAGATCAGTTGATGAGGGTTATAAATAACTCGGCTGAAATGAGAATTCCTTTTTTGACCAACAACTTTCACTCACATCAGTCACCCCAAAAATTCGCAGTTTATATTGTTCCTGTTTCCGTCACCGTGACGTAAGTTATGCGGTTACCACTCTTCTCAGTTTTCATTACAACTAAGCACTTAACATTGGAATGGAAGGCTTTAGCCACACCATGCTATATTGCTATTATAGGTATTGCACCCACCGCAGTGACTGCGAGTATCAGTATTCCCCAAACAGTAGATGGAGAGCTCTATAACGTCAACAACAAGTATTTATTTATATTAGGGATTATCACGAGAATATATTATGAAGTGAAAGGCGTCTCAAATCGAAAAGTAGCCAGTCTCTTGTTGTGCTGTCGGTGACATCAACATGACGTGACACGTTCTAAAACATTTTACAAGCACGAACTTTCGTAGCGTACAGCAAACACAGCAAAAATATACGGATTTCATGTTTTACTTCATGCACTGGTTCTTTCCTCGTCCAAAAATTAAATGACAAGAATATCAACCAGGGATTCGTTGTGTTTGAATATTCATATTCATACTTAAACATCTATAGGAACTTACTTTCTCCACCCTGTAAAGATTTTTTCGCTTCTTAAAAACCTCAAGCAAATTTGGGGCTTAAGAATAAATGAATTTTATAATGGAATTGTTGAAAGTGGGAACACACCGCCAGTGTAATTTGAGAAGCAGAATGCAAATGCTTGTTTTAACACTAATATTTTCCAAACACGAGCGCAGTTCTCAGTTCTCGCAAAACGTCAAATTACTAAAAGCACAAGAACATTAGGTCTCATTTTTTTCTAAATTCCACTTAAGCTTTTGAGCATTTGATTCCTCAATCTTAACAATAATCATATTATCCCGCTGATCTTAAAGCAGCTTGATAAAAAATAAACACAGAAAAACTCCAAACAAAGACTTGAATAGAAAATATAAGTATAGCTCTTTAAATAAATGAGTAGAACATGAAAAAATGCTCTCCTGTATTATTAAAAGAAAGAAGGAAAAGAGCAGAGAAAACGTCTTTTAGATGCACGCATGTAATTTGTGATGCGGATGAAAGCAGGGAAGGTGAAAGTGGTGCGTATTACATTACAGCAGAAGATTCCTGTGTGTGTCAATTCCCTTTTCGGCCTAAATCATACAACCCTTCGTTCTCTATGCTGTATAGTACTTATTTTGCTCTTACCATCCTCATCCCGTGTTGGAGATGATGGGAACGTAGAGGATTCCCGAGGAAATGACTGCAGATCCGCTGCTGAATGCGTGCTCCCTGTGGAAGGCTCAGAGTCATCTAGCTCAATGTTGTTTCCAACACCATTACCAAGATTTGCCCTGGTGCCTTTTTCATCAAAATTACTAATCCCTCCATTGCCAAGTCCTAATACCGAAGTGTTTTGCTGGTGTGGGATTGTTAGCACACTGGTGAACGTGTCCCGATCAAAGCTCAACTAGAGAGAAGGGAATACAAATATTAGGAAATGTTCATCATCGTCCTCCAGAATCTAGTGAACACACTTTTGATTCTTATAATAGAAGGAGCATTGATCGCACTTGCTTTTATCCTCATGTTTAATGGCAGCCTACTTTCTATACAACATACAAAACAGCATTTAATTCGAGCTCGACACAAAAATCCTTTCTACGGCTTAAGAAAATGAGCCCTATAGAAATAGGGTAAATGAGTGAGTATTTTAAATCATCAGCATTATCATCATAAAAACATGAACAAAATTCTTCAAAAGAAGTAAACTAGATGCTTAGTATTTAGAAAAATAAGAAATTCTACTAAAATTTACTCACGATTTAACAAAATTTATTGGTTCTAGAATGTATGGATGTCTAGCTCCTTCTTTGCAATGCAATGCTCATAGCTAAACTTTCTACATTAAAGACATTTTTATACGTATTTCTGGCATTACGAATTGCTTTTACGGTAAGCAGAATAATATCTTGCATACATAAACTTTCCACGAATTCAATGTATGTGGTAGCAACAAGATGTGGAAATAATGTATTGTGGAAGGAAGTACACAGTGCAATTTCACAAAAGTGCTCGATCCGTCGATTGAAACTTGTGATAATAAAAATTGATTTATTGTGAGTATACTTACAATGGTTAACCCAGTGGCTAAAGCGATCGTGGTAATGACAAAAACAACGAAGATACTCCGATCCTTCCAACACAGGCTGAATGTGTCCGACCATCGAATCAGTTTATCGGGCAGAACAGGAAACTCATTAGCCATTACGACAACGAGGCAGCATGTTAAGATAATGGATGCAACTGTCAACGTGGTAATCGTTATTGGTTATCGTTAATAAAAAAAGAAATTTTTCATTATTGGATACGATACAAAAGTATTAACTTTGCGATATTTAGCAGTGGGCATACTTTGGTGGTGTATTATTTAACAAAATAAAAATCGAAAAAATGCATATACGATTTCGTGCGTTATTGGGGTGAAAGTTATTGTTATTTTGCTTATAATATGTACGTGCTTTAATACAATGCGTACATGGAGAAAGTAAATTCACAAAACATGTGCAATCATATGTAAGGTCATCACGAAATATAAACTTACTCGCAATTTAGCAAGTAATTTAAATGGTAATTAAGCACAAATGGCGTGCAAAGCACGTGTGCGTGTGGTAAAAGTAGGACTTGCAGTAAGGAATAGTTTGAAAGTAGAGTGGTACTTTAGTTGTAAGAGTACTAAATGAACTTACAATTGGAGTGATGGTATGAGGAAGGAAAGTGCATAAACGTTCACTTACGGAGGAATCATGATGGCCAGGCTGGCAGCAGTGAATAGCCAAATAATGAAAACGCAAAGCACGTTCGACTTGAACGTGTCCTCCTTCAGAAGGCAGAACTGCGAAAGATAAGTAAACAAACAGTGAACAGTCATGTCGTGTATTTTCACTCTACCAAATTATACTTCTCTATTTTAGCAAAAACTCAATCATGACATGGTTCCATTTTTGCTTGGTACGAACTTATGTAATGCGGCTGGTTAAAACTTTGAGAGTCTACATTTATAGTGGAAAAAATCAAACTAATTTTCATCTTTAGCGCACAATTAGTCGTGATTCGTAATAACTGTGCAGTAGTAGCTCAGATTTTGTAGAAATAATTGATGTGTCTGTAGTAATATACGGTTATTCAGTCGGTCATTGCTGGTGTAAATACATTGGGGAAGGTTTTTCTCAATATAGCGATGTTTTCACTTTCAACCCTTTGCTTTGTGAAAAGGATCTGAAGACAGTGTGGAATTTAAATGAGTTTACCGTACAGAGTATAAGATTTTTCCTCTAAACCTTTACTCATGTCTACTGTAGATCATCTTAGAACGAAGTGTTTAGACAAAAATCCAGTCAGTCATAATAATATAAACAAGATCGTATAATATACAAATTCAAATTCCAATCTTCAGAATTATTTTAGTTGTATATAGTTTATGCAAACGTAGCCTTAATAGTATTTTAAGTAGAACACAGGTTCTCTACAAGTCAAATTTTTGGATATTTTACAGATTGATCAATTTAGTTAGTGGAACCGCATCATAAGATACAATTTGAAGAAAAACATGACCAGTAATGTAGTGAACCCAAAGACACGATAGAATTCAGCATATTTTAATTACTATTAGAAATTAGGATAGCGTAAAACTCCTGTAACGCCTGATTCATGAACGAGGTTGTGACCTTGTTGGTAACATCAACATCTTATTGGAAATGCAGTAAATGTACAGGCGGACATTATTAGCTTTACATGGTTTAAAAAAATCTTGTTGCTCTTGTCTATATTATTATAACGTCTTGCTTCTCCAAGAACAAATATTGATGTAAAGTAATATTCGCTAAAGTGATTAGGTTAAAAACTACGATTATGAGTACACGGTTCGTAAAACTTTTTCATTTATTTTTTGCATCAGGGAAAAGAGAAATTCATATCAGGATAATATGGTAAACTGTTATTCCCTTTTTGACCTAATAAAATTGTATTTCCGCTTATTGAACCGCTTAAAAGCTTTACTTTATACACTTATAAAAGTGAAAGGCTTATGCAACAATTTACATCCCTTTTATCTAATCATGCAAGAAGACGAGCAATTTTGTCGTACTTTCTTTGAGAAAACGAGTCAACGTGACTACTAGAAATCTAGACAAAACTCCTATAGACCCTGCCTATAAAACCATTTTGTGAATAAGACGATCTCCGGTATCCCTTACTGGAACACGTAGACTTTTAGATCCCTATTAGATCTATTATCTTGCGTGCATGAGCATTTTAAATCTTTCACCTTCTATCCTTCTGACTTTCATTCAAATATAGAAATATTAAGAACATCTGAAAAAAGAATCAAGAAGTTACTGCAACGATTTATCTAGGACACAATAGCAATTTATGTTGTGCAATTGACCAAACTGGAGAAAAAACATGTTTCCATATTATATTCGTAATAAAATTAATTGATTGTACAACTAAATTTTTGATAGACAATTTAAAAAATTAATGCAGCATAGCATGCAGTTATTTCATGGTTCATATAATCCAAGTCACAGATACTTATATTTTATAGTATTGCTTTACATACCTCATCCTCCATTTTTGCATCCTTAAAAGTTAACTTCAAATGCTGAATGTACTGCTCCTGCATCCTACGATTTGAGTCGATAGCAATACAATGATCCATCAAGTAATCCATTTCATCCATCTCACTACTAAATATTACAGATCTACTCGACGAGTTGTTCGCTCCGTCATAGTCGGATGAACCTGTCGTCTCTGGGTAGTTTCCTGATTGATCCAAAGAGCAGCTCTACACATGGGACAAAGAAAGATAGGAAATGGCAAAATGAGTTTCTCACCAGACAAGACAAAAGGAATATAAATATATATACGTACTCAAAATGCGATAATATTATTACGAAATATTCCAGTTTATTTGCCCAAATGTTCGTAATGCGCAGTTCATTTGTCATGTCACGTGGAAAATTGCATTATTTCCGAAACTACTGCAGTATCATAATAACAAATGGCCTGATTACATCGAATGTAATTGGCAATTCATGACTGAAAGGATACACTTGCCGATAAATGGTTAAAATGTGTGTATTAAGTGTACTGTAGTAGTAGCATTAAATAATAACATCAAATAAAACCCGCAAAAAGCCTAATGAAGTCAGAGGTAAGTAGTGAGCGTGGGTGGGAGCCGGGAGGCTGTTTTCCTACACTTAATGGAAACACATTTTTTATGTATGAAATGAAGGGAGAGAACGCGATACTTTACTTAGGGATTCTCGACAGAGTATATTGCGAGATTGAAACGGTAAGTTTGTGCGTGAACATAAGCAATAGTGATTGTGCAAGGTTCTGATTTTACGGCATCTCTTTGTATCGTTTCTGATCGTTGGTTGTTTGAAGCAAAAGCGTGTCAAATCTGTATAGTCCAAAGATCCAAATAGTCAAAATGAAATAAATAATTTTAGAATAATTTTCAGTAATCAAAACTATTATGCGACACTATGTATTTAATCGAGTATTATATTGAATTTAGAATAAGAAAAAATTGACGAGAACTCTGAAAGTGGAAAAATAAATTCGACAAGGAAATTCCTTTCTCCAAAGAAGATTCGTCAAAGAATTATAACCCACCCACATAAACTTATCATATCCCTTGCTAGGCTTATTATACCGCATAAGTTACTTATTATCAAACAAAGTTGAAACTCAATCCAATCTGAAGGCAACTTCTTTGAAGTTTGCTAAATTTATAGCAAGATACTGCTTGACAGAAAACATAACTCATGAAAGCGAACCCAACTTGCAGAAATAGGAACTGAAGGCAATCTTTATGTTTATGATTTATGCCTAGGATCATGATGAAATATCTATCTCTGGAAACACTTTTATTATAAAAATTATTTATTTATTATACTATATGTATCCTCATATCCGTCTTCCATTCCATGTCCCTCTTTTATGCAATATCAATCAGATTTATTTCTTGTTCAAACGGTTTTCTTGGGTTTCAAAGTCCAGTAGGAAATCCAACTTTTTCCTATCATGTAAAAAATGGTCATGTCAAATGCGCAGTTGAAACCTTTTGGAGACAAACTATTTTGTCAGCCAGACCGGGGCGTTATTTGCAAAGTGCATCCATGTACACATACCTACTTAATTCTATCAGCACAACCCGACTTTTAAATGTATATACATGCACGGGCGGTAACCAATCATAAAATGATCCTTGGTATTGGGGACTTTATTGGTAAAATGCTAAATCATAACAAATTGTATTTAAATTTATCGCTTTGCCTTTCGGTAACAGTGAAAACGAGACTATTGTAATATGTATCTGTCATTATGCGCGATTGAACTGATAGAACTTTAACCCATACTGGATAAGCTCATATTTACAAAACAATTATTTGTTTGGATTGAAGGATTTCTTTTATTTACTAATTTCGTTGAGTTAAAAGATAGTTTTACATAATTGTTAACAATTATTATTACTACACAAATAGATGTGCATAATACATGTGGGCTAAGTGAAGTGAGAGCATCATAATAAGCCTCTACGCATCTACCTCCTATCAAGATACCTAGTGCCATTAGTAAACAAAAAGCCTATGAATTTTTCAAAATTGTGTCATTTAGAGACTATCATTTACGGATAATTGAGTGGCAGAGTTATAATAGAAGTGAGAGCTTGCTGGAAGAGGAAAAGGGAAAAGGTTAGCGCTGCTCCCTTTCTTACGCATCTCAAATTAACTTTTTGCTTAAAAACCGTTTCGCCAATTTTCAGCAGTTTAAAAAAGTTGTAATGATGTTTCATGAGGGGAAGTCGAGGAAAGAAGCAAAACCATGAAATTCCCAACTACACTAGTTATGAGTAGGCTTAAATAAAACGTCCACGAAACCAGCTATCGTTATAATGATACATGACTAGAATTGGGAACTCATGCATATGGATTATACGCAATGCATATAATAAGTACAATGAAGTGAAGGTAGCAAAACTAGTGTAGGATACGGGAGGAAACTTCTTTGGAGAAAAAGTGCCGAGCAGAGAAATGTATAAGAAAAAGACACGCAGCCAAGAAGTAAACAAAATTTTGTCTCTCTTAATGCATATAAGAAGAGCATTTGGAGAAAAATACTATAATTTACCATTGTCTTCACAAAAGCGTTCCCTGCCTGATTTGCATATAAATTTAATGAACAACGTGTGAATCTATCGAATTTGACCTCTCCTTTTGAATATTATCCTTTTTGTTCACTTAGTATTTTCAAGTTTTGTTCTTTTTTTTTTCTTCTTATGTTATAGTAGCTCTTTTAAACTATGGAACTTTCATATACCTGCATTTTCCTGTTAAATGTCTGTAAATGAAAATGTCTGCAATAAAGTCCAATAATAATAATAATAATAAAAAATTTGTTTTTTAAGACAGAAGAATAGCTCGATCAAAGCACGTGCATCACGATCGTCGTATATACTTGGTATGATGAATTAGATGAATAAAAATTATTATGACATGGGGCATACTCCCTATAAAACCAACTTTTAAGGATGGACTAAAAATAAATAAAATGAGTGAGATTTATTTTATGTTATCACATGTTTATTTAATGCTGAATGTGAGCTCTCTGCGTAGCTTAGCTTTTGTTATTATTGCTATACTTGCGTCAAACCCAACGAACATTAGAGATAAATTTTATCTCATTCAAATTATGCTAATGACCCTAGTGACCTGTGAATAGAAAGATTGTAGTGTGGTTTTGACAACTTTATTGATGATAATTGTAGTTAGAGATACTTGTACAATTTTTTTAAAGATTCACATACCTAAACTTTTTTAGTGAGTGAGCTCAAGTGAGTCAGAATATCGATACTGAAAAGCAATTTGATATGCACATAATTTGAACCAACCACAGGGAAAAAATTACCTGTTCAGTTTTTAATGGATTGCTTTCACGTGCTTCTGGAATCTGAACTCATGCTGTAATGATTTGGATATTAAAATAATAGGGCATATGTGTGCCTAATATGGCTATGAGTTTCCCCTTCTGTGACTATAGACAAATTAGTGTCATGAAAATGGTAATGCAATAGATTTATGAGTTTTTATGTAATCCATCTATGCAAATTAGTGCATAATTCATACCAGCCCGATTATCGAAGCTTTCTCGAATAATTTTCCCCATAAATTTACAGTAATCTTTGTATGATTAAGCTTGAAACGAACTCTGATTATTAATTTTTTTCCGGCTTTGTATGCTTAGTCAGTCTGTTTACAAGAGATGCAATTGGAATTTTTAGAAATCGATTTTGTCTTACATTATTTAACGGATCCTCTGACATTGACAAATCCAGTTGACTATTACTTCCACTTTTATCTTCCGTCACTGTCGGTGCATGAAGTGCATTTCCTTTTTGACCTTGGCCTTGGTTGCCATTCCGTACCCGTTTGCTCTTTTTCTTTCCCCCATCACTGCCCGCTGCAGTTCCATTACTGTCAACCAAAGTCGTCAAAGCTGAAGCCAATAGACCAGCGTTCAGGATTAGGCTGGGATTCCTCATGTTCAGTATTGATGGTGGTGCCCCGTGGGAAGCAACTCGACCGCGTTCTTTCTTCCGAGGTCTCATTGGCTCGTCTCGTTTGATTAAGTAGGTTTCCACTTTATGTTCCTGAAGAAAAAGGCAAAGGCGCACAGTGTGAAACTCTTAATTGACGCAAACTTTAGAATAGCATGAAAGAGAATGTACATAATACTTTTATAACACAATACAAAATGAATCCAGTATTTCTGAAACACAAACTGAATGTGTAGAAGTTGAATAAATGAATGAAGGATTATGATTTATTTCTCACGCCTTCCCCGCCCAACTGTATACATTTACATTTTCTCTGTTATTCAATATTACCCATTATCCAATAAAATTCACAACTTCTCACTTCGAATTCTCCACATGAGTGTGCCCTTGTTTACCTTTCATCGATAGAATGTATAATATATAGGTACTTATTGCAGTGATTTATTCATATTTTTCGCCACATGGGGCTTTGCATTATTCATTAATCCTTTCTGTAACACATTCAATATGCGCTCAACTTTCCACATTAACTTTTATTACATTTTCTTCACTTTTACGTCTTGGAGCCTACTACAAAAAATATTATTAGCACATCAATGCCGCTTTTCACACCCTGTGAAAAGAAATCAAATTCCCATTCTCTCTGTCTGAGCGAGGTGTTTAGCAATGCTAAGTCTAGGATTCTGAATCCGCTAGTGGTCTGGTCACTACAGTTAGCATTTTAGACTAGCGTCAGATTTTCCATAAAATTCATATTTATCTATTATGCAAGCCGATATAATTTAATTATTATGCTTCAATAAAGCTGGAAGCATAAAAGTGAATGGGGAAATCATTTCATACAAATACTAACGCTTAAACCTGAGAGGAAAAGAGATTTTTGGCACGTTTGATATTCAGCTGAAACACTGATGCCTGCTTGTTATGTCTAGTGTCGTGTCGGGAATATCTTTCTCTTTTTAATTTTTTAATTTTTTACTTTACTTTCACCCAAAGTTTAATTTGTGTCTTGATTTATGATCCACTTCTATAGCATTCGTTACGTTTTTGGAGAAGTGGTGTAAATTATTAAGTTATTGAGAATAATAGATAACCACCGTATTAAAACTTTCTGGGCTGTGTCTAATAGAACTATGCAGATTACAGTGTACTCATAGTTCGAATATTCTAACTTTCGCAAACTTTTAACTACGTATGTCATATTTGGCAACAAAAGAGCCTTGTCTACAAAAATGTGCAATGAAACGAAACTTTTATCGATACCACTGATCGTGTCCTGTGCAAAAAACATTGTGGAATTTTAATAGCCAAACTTTATTCATCCGAATAGAGAATCTGTGTGGCACAAGATATTCTATGTTGTGATTTTACAAAATGTTTATGCTGCTGGTGATACAAATGCTATTGCTTTGCAATAATGCACACTCTACAAAAACCTCTTCTTTACTTCAATTTTATTGGTTTGTGGTACTAAAAGTATAAGTAAAATACTTTTGAAGAACATAAATTATGATTTATATTTGATTTATTTTCGTCTCGCATAACACTATTTTTGTAACGCTTCCCTGTTTGCGTATATAAACTGAACTAATCGTAAGAAAAGTGAATACTCTGCACTTGGGCATTTTTATTGTGGAAACAAAGTTGCTTAAATTGAAACAAGAAGAAACAACAGAGATTCATTTGATGAATTTAGTGTGGAAGTTACGTAATTATGAAGGCCTGATTAATGTGCAATATAATCCAAAGCCAATACACATTGTACCCTCCATAATAATGTATAGCAAAATATTAATTTGCATAAAATGGCTAATTTTAACTTACCCGCAGAAATGTGTCTCGCATGTGTCCATTCCCGGGCTCCACTTCATACATATTCTGATTGTCATAAAGGCACTTTAATGTCGTTGCTGAGATGTGCACTCTCCTACAAAAACCCCAGAATTAAAGTTTATTAGCGTTTTAATTTCGTTCCTTCTCAAAAACATGAAAATATATCTTATCTCTTGTAAAAAATAACCAATTACTTGCATCTTAACGAGTTTTAGAAGGTAAAAGTGACTACTTTCGCAAAACATGGATATTTCATTTATTGCATTGCACAAAAAGTTTTTTATTGATTAATAGGGTAAGGGGTAAATATGCATCTTGTTAAACGATCTAACCTTTCTTGACACACCCTAAAACCTGAACATTTATGAGTCTGAAGTGGCTCTTATTTCTTCGATTAATTACAGAATACTACAATCGGCAGCCTTTAAAAACTTTGAATATTATACTCAATCAGCCCATTCAACGCAATAAACCTGTCAGAATGTAAACATTTCATACGAAATTTCAACGTTTACTTCTCTATGAAACTCAATTCTCCAAGATTGTGGCCCTACTCATGATGAAAAATTTAGCAGATAGTAAAGAAATTTTGTAGATGTGGACGGTAAGTGGGTACATTAGTCTAGATGTTTGATTCGAAGACCAGGGTAAAGTTTAATATGGGTATATTTGTATAAATTTAAGAAGAAAACTTTTAAAAAGGAATGACGGGTGATAATTTGCCAATTTATTATAATTCAAAATGTTTCGAAACAATGTTGTATATATTCTTAAAAACAGAATATTTGTTTTTTATACAACTTTTTATCAATACAACTCTATTTTCACTTAATGTTCTATATGATCTCCAGGCACTTCCAAATTATATCGTTTGCATACATTAGTAAGTATGTTATGTGTGTACTTGTTGAAAGCGAAAAATTATAGCATCTAATCAATAAAACTCACCCTGGAATGCCTCCCGACTCCATATGGTTGGCAACATTAACATCATGAGACCATATGTCAAACTGCCACTTTCTCAGTCCCAGAACTCCACACAGTACGCTACCAGAATGCACCCCAATCCTCATCTCGAGGTTCACCTGTTTATTTTGACGGACGAAACGAATGGCACGAATCATGTGAAGCCCAAGTTCCACGCAACACATTGCATGATCAGGTCGTGTATCTGGTAGGCCACTCACACAGTAGTAACAGTCACCTAAAAAATTAAAATTTCCATTTTCTCAACAAAGTTTGTCACATCTCCATCATCGATTGTTTCCAATTTACAGAGTCCGTGGAACGTTGGTCCATCCTCAGCAAAAAACTATAAAGTTTATTTATTCAATGAATTTTCTCCCCGACTTTCTCCTGATAAGCATCTTCATTAACGTTCTTGGGAAAGTTAAACAAGCTATCAACTCAATGTCATTTTATGGCGATATAGGATACATAACGCATAGGTCTTTTAGCGCCAAAGGAAACACTTAAAAATCGAATAAACCATAACTTTCTGGTATTGAGAACGAAGCACTCTGCATGAAAGTGAACGATCGGGTGCATAATGAGAACTAAGAGGTTTTTACCATGAAGTATGGTGGACAGGATAGGGATACTAAATGTTGTCGATTACGTATTGCTGTATCCATACATTGCGTAATGTCGCAATAACAGGCAAGCTTTCTCACGAGATACGAGAAAGCGGAATCACATTTCAAGCGTTTCGCGCGAAGAAGAGAAAGTCCTTAGCTCCCTACACACTCACACTTATGTTGTGCAAGTCTATTCAGCAATCAGAGTATGAAAATAAATAAGTAGAAATAAAGAGATACATGAAAATTTGATGGGCAAATGAATCTGAAACCCGTGGGAAACAAACCAGATCTGAATAATCAATGTATAAACCTTTAATTTGAAACAACTAGTTTTTTCACAATAGTAAATGTGCATCACAAACTTCCTAAGCCTAATTGAATAGACAACATTTTTATGTGATAATTTTTTATGTTTAGCAACGAGTTTTTGTCCTTGTCTATAAGTATGTTCACGAATCTTCATGCTCAAACGAAGGTACATTAAATCAGTGTGCTTCTGTTATTATGATTTTTTCTAGTTTGTACAAAAACATTGTGTTTATAGCATTGATGGAATCTCTTTTGGATTGCGCAACACTCCACACCGTGTTTTATTAGTTTGTAAACTTTGGCAATGATTTCACTTTTATATAGGATTTTATTATTCCCAATCACCATTCATTTGAAACTTTTACGTACACGAGTATTATGTATGCTCTTTGATACATTATTGTAAAGAGTTTTCCACTTTTTTGTAACTCACGAAGGGGAAACCATAAAAAAGCAAGTTTTCCCTGAGTCAGTTTGTAAGGAAGTTAGTAATACATGTACATGGTTTATACCACTGAGCTAATGCAACTGGATGTTTTTATTCTATCAGCAACCATGAGGTCAAGAAATATATGTATATTGAGATGTGAAAGGAAGCTACGACTTTGAGTAAAAGATATTGGTCTATATAGACTTATTCTAACTCGGCCAGATTTGAGGGCAAGGTTTACCTTGACCGCGTCATTGTATTTGAATCATGATAATAAAAGGACCTTCGTATGTCCATTTTCTAAAAACTCTTTCATATTTTATTAGAAGCGGAAAATCTAGAGGTTAAACAAGCTAGTCATTTGAAAAATACGTAAAGTTAAGTTTGAAAAATTGGTGAATATGAGATTGAAGAGTAAAATCTTGGAAACTTATGAGTCCACTATAATGTAGAAAGAAACCGGAGATTTTGCTTCGGATATGTATGAGTGGCGACATTTAAGATATAATTATGACTATGACCTTCCGAAACAATAGACTGCCTTGACATTGAGCATTCTTGTCTCTCCTTCACAATAAATAATGGCAGTAGTTTCAATTGAAATTAAGCTTACCGCTGATAATTTGTCAAATCTGCCAAAGAGATCATTTAAAATCCGGACTAGTTGTTGTGGTGAGCAAGTACTGGCAAGCTCTGAAAACGATAAATAAAGACATCACGACATTTTCATCATAACCTATTTTTGGATTGACATTACGTTGTTTATAAATATTATAATGTAATAAAGATTTTTTCACCAGTAAATCTTACCTGTAAAACCTTTTACGTCTGCAAAGAGTATTGAGACATTTTCGTAGCGGTGTAAATAGATCTTGTGAAACTGTGCACTATTGAGCTCATCGGAGGACGCCAAATCTCGAACCAATTCTTTGGCTACAAATGCAGGTAATACTGTTAAGGAGAAGGAAAAGAGAAAGTATCGTAAATTTCTTTTACATGATAAGCGGAAGGTGCAATACCTACATTACACAGAAGCATTAAATTGATCATGTCCTATTGATTTGAGCAGTGGTCAAGAATATAAATTTTTTCAATTGTCTCATCCGTAATTCTATGTTTGTCATTCGCCTATTGCTATTAATTAGCGATGACAAATCATTTTATAGTGTATACAGGTACATATCAAATCATAAGTTGCAGGGTTTCGTAAATGATTTGATCGAGAAGGATAAAAATATGTTGGTAAAGAATTCCATTACACAAATTATGTCTACGATAAATGATGCAGCATTTGTTTCGTAAAAAAATATAGTACGATGAGAGTAAAGATCCTTTCATTTAAAAAATCATCCATGCTCCAAGTATAGAAAAGCACCACCACTACTGTGAAGTGTTGTAAGAATCAACAAGAAAACCAATACTTATATTTTTACAGTGAAAGTTTTTGTATTCTTGCATGCATTCATATACAAAATTGTATGCTAACTTTGGTGTAAAAGTCTTAGAACAATTTACTTAGACAGGACTTTCACCGGATACAGTATCGCAAAGCCACTAAAAGGAACCATCATCTGTTAACCATTTAAATAACTTTAACGAAAAGGAGAAAAGTCTGAGCACCCATCGATGTGCAGTATATAGACCCCGTGAAACTTTCACCAAAATGATGGTTTTGGCTCTTTCTATGCATCAGGTCAATTTAATTTAGCGCTAAAAAATTAACATAGCTTTGTGTGCTGAACATGCTTAGCGATTCCAAAAAGGAGCAGCTGCCTGCACCATATGAGCACATTTCAAAAATAATATTCTTAGAGTGGTTCAATATCCTCTTATACATAGGTGCTGGCCTTTGTATACTATACGGATTCCGGAAAGTGGAATGTATTTAGTATTAATAAAGGAACGAATGTTAGAATTCATCCTTCCTTTTCATATGGAGGAAATATTGGGTGCATATATGTTTACTCTTAGAACGAAAAACTGCAACGTTAAGTGGATATGGCTAACGCAAGCAAGCTGGTGAAGTGAATTTTAATCTCTAATTTTTTCTTTCTCTAATTCCCTTTAGCCCTACTCATGCATCCTTCCTTCTTCTTGGTTTTTCTTTGAATAAAGAGAGAATATGTAGTGGTAACTGGTAACAGAAAAACAATCCCTTTTCTTTCATCATTTCCTTTTGAAAAGACAAAGAAGTAAAAGTTGAAAAAGAGGATTTCATTTTGCACACAAAAGTGATGAGAATTACCAGTGGAGTGGTATAGGAAACCACTGAAGAGCAGACAAAGTAGGTGGACGGATACTGTAATATGTACAATGTAAGATGATAGAACTTTGAGTTTTTTGTGTGTGCCTTGACATAGATACATACATCCATAAAGACAGGAATGTTTTCAGTAGAGATTGAATGTTTTTGGAAAGGTAGTAAATATGGAAATTAAATGAGGCGTGTGTAGTCTTAATGTACACTCCAAGATTAGGTTTACTCTGGAAAAAGCACAGGAAAGAAGAAAAAGGGAAAGTTTTCTTAATTCCCAAGTCAAAAACCGCGAGAGAGAAAGTTGTCGCAGTGGAGTAAAGTGATTTGGGCTTCCTTTGTGATTCATATTTTGCGAGCATTTTCACAAGACTTTTTGGATGGGAGATAGGAGACTCGTTGAAGAGTGAGATGATTCCTTTTTCTGTCTTCTCAAAATAACCCATAGTAAATTGCTCCTTATATGCAGTGAACTTGCTATAGGGTTACCTTTTTACGGTGAAAAGCATCTTTCCATTAAGAAAGGAGACATTGATGACGGACATCATTTCATAAATGTATAGGTATATACAAAATACAACAAAATAAAATCAAAATATGTTGGTAAAGGGAGAATGCATGTACTACCTATTTTTATACATACATAAAGTGAATTGACAATAAGTAAATAGTTGCACATTCAAATGTACACTTTCTTTAGAAGAGTGGCACATATTATATTGTAAAGTAAATAATTGTGCTGGATTTAATTGGGTTATGGACCAACACTTTGTTTGAAACGTTTTTATTTGGGATTTACGAGACATCTAAAGCTCAGTAATAATAGAAAGACGTTAATACACGTTAACTGCATAATATAAAAGTGCTGATATGAGCAAAGAGGCTTCATAAGTGCACTTTTCAATTTACTTTGGCACAAAGCATATAGAGCATCAATCACTATTCGCCAGGAAAAGCAAATCGATTTGAATCCTAAGAAGTGCATGAAGAGAAAGGTAGAATGTTTCAACGTTTCTTTCCAACACTTTTTGTTCATTTCCTCCTTTCAATCATGCCAAAATCGTAATGCTTTTAAATTATTTCTTTTACTCATGTATGCACCAAAAATGTCAAGATAATTTTCCTTTAGGGAACAAAGTGGCGACAATTTATCATTTTTAGTCTTTACACAGAGAGGTGCATTTCTATTTCGTGATCTACTTCCATTAATCCTATTTTATTATGTTTTGAACGTTCATCGATGAGCGTAATATTCTGCGTAAAATAAACCCCAAGTGGGAGTGCGTTGGCATTTGTGTGTACAAGAGTCGCAAAGTTGATTAACTTTATTTAGGTACCTATGTATTTTGGAAAATACCCTATGACCTTATAGTATTTGTTTGAGCTAAGTTCTAATGAAGGTATCGTGAGATTTTCACTACATTCACATTCATGTAACTTGTAGAAATTTGAACATTGAAATATCTAATTGACCACTGAAAGCAAACCTGGCATGTAAGATATGTTTCACAGCATTTGTCGGACTTAATTGACAAGGTTCTTGCTTTTCATTCTCCTTTTTTGTGCGAAAGTGCATTTGAAGAAATCTCCTTGTCTCGAGAAAAGCATTCCGTTGACCACGATCTGTCAAGAACCGTGTGTACAGGGCACCAAGATTAATCCCTACAAAGAGCAGGACGTCAGCCACAATTGTTCGGGAGACACAGCCGCCATTATCCTGCAACACAAAGCAGAAAAAACTGTACTTGAGACCAAAAGTTGTGAAAGGCTTCTTGTTTCAAAAAGGTAAAAATGTATGGAATGTATTTACAAGCCATCAACTGCGACATTGGCGGAGAAAGCATACTTTCACCAAAAACGGCGGGGTAAATATTACGTCCCAAACATTAGAATCTAGAATACTTTATGTGTAATCATCCATATCCTTCTATTGATTCATGATGTTTTCTTCATTTTCGTATTTCACTCTGTTGAACGTTCTTTGCTCGCAAAGGATACCCATTGAGATAGCCAATTATCGCAAGCATGAAACAATAATATTATGTATGTACATGTAAAAACAGAAACTCTAAGTGCTGCTATAAGTACCATGAAATTCCATATTTCTTTTTTCATCCTCTTCACAGCATTAATCAGCTAAATTTCATTCTATTAATTAATGTAACATGCAAGCACCGACATAAAAGCATACATACATGCTCAAAATGTTCCGTTCTCATGAAGCAGGTTTAACGCTAAATTTGCCAAATTTAAATCAATGCGCATCGTCCCTATGAGATTTATGAGTTATCAAAACCATTTTGCAGTGCAGCGGTGGTATAATTACTCCGCACTTTTGGTCTGGTACATGCAAGCACTATTGGGTGAATGCGCTTTTACTTGATGGCTCACTGCCATAAATACAAATCATCCCAACCTCAAATAAGTAAATTAGCACTCAGTAATTACTTTTGAATGCCAAACGCTGGGAACACATGAAAGCGGAAATAATTTATTTCACCGTTCAAGTGAAAGCATAAACTAAATATTTGTGAGAGGATATATATACCACTCGTTATCATCAATGTTTGCCTAGTAAGTTCATGTGTCATCGCCTCTCAGTGTAAACACACATGAACCAAGTTCACTCACTTGAAGTTTTCATATGTATTGTACCGTTTCTGGCACAGCTACTGTTCATGTATGTACTTTGTAAATTTATTAGATATCCATGTTTCCTCTGACCACATGTACGTTTAACATGCATTGGCCATGCGATGCAGTACTTGGAAAGGCTTGATGAGTCCACACTTTCCCTCCGATTCTAGTGTAAAGTGTTATACACTAATAGCTAGAGTAATAGTCAGTAATTTTCTTTAAATTGCAATGCATCCTTTTCGTATGAAGGTTTGATAGGAAAGAGTAAGTGTAAAATGCAACAAAAATGGTTTCGTTTGCCCATGTTAATACTTGATACAATACTCCATAATGAATACAAATTGTATTTGTATTACCAAATGTCTTGTTTTATTCATGCACATTTATAGAACTGTAGAACTTACCATTCTAGAAGCACATCCTTGTGTTGAATGCCACGCTGATAGACAAAGATGAACAACCGCTGTTATAATGGATGCTATTGCTCCCCACCTATGAATCAAAAACGTTATAAAACAATCAAATTACCGTTACTAAATATCTTAAACTAATTTTCTTGAATTTTTCCTATCCAATTTTTAAAAAATTATGACACTAAATGTATCAAGACTATGGTCAGCCAACCACACAACTTTGAGGATCGATCTTAATTTAATAATTATGAAATGCGTTTTTGAAGGCCGTAGTCGTAGTCGAACTTTTCCTATACTCTTCTCAAATGCGTGACAAGATAATGTTCAAACGAATGACAAGAGAAAAGACATTCCCACAGTAGCTTCTCATTCTACACTGTGGAGCAACGCCAGATGAAACTCTTCAGTGTGCATTAAAGATGACAAAAATATTTCAAAAGCAGGGCGAAGAACGCGTAGAAATAATGATAACATGGAGCAGCTGTCTTCAGTCGGTAATCTTTTTTTTACTGCTGGATCACACAATCTATCCAATAAACTTTTTCATTAAAACTTTTCCTTTACTTTCATTAAAACTTACCTTTTTCTCCCTAAAAGTGTATCTCTCTAAAAGTGTGTTCAAATAAGGTACAGCTTTGTATGTCGGTTAAATCTATGAAAAAAGGATTAAAATCAATTTTCTCGCAAATTGTTTGTTTCCTCGTTTCTCATTTTATGTACCCTTTTCCCTTCCTGTCCCTCTTTCCACGTTTACATTATTAGAAGCACAAGCAAAGTTGAAAACGTGAGGGCTCCTGGTTTTCTGCTTTTGAACAATCTCTCTCTAAAAAGGGTTATATAACATTCGGATCACTACGATTCTTCTCTGAAGTCTTAATACGATAAACCATGTCTGTGCTTTCTCTTGTTGCACCATTGCAATACTTTTACGGGGCATTTCTGGAACTCCTTTCTTTTGCTCTTGTCACATTTCATTCCTTACTACTCAGACAAGAAATTCTTTCCTTTCACCCACCAGAAACTCTAACCCGTCTTGGAACACAATGTAATGTGATATGGGATATATCCACACACATTTTCATGGGGTAACAAGATAGCTCGAAAAACACAACAGCAGCATCATAATGGATCTTTTGATGCTTTCTACTTCACTGATGCATGGTGTATGCTGTAACTGTGGGAAAGGCAGATAACCAAGAACAGATGAGACAAGGATAGACTCTAAATGTAAAAATGACAGGGGAAAGGTGAAATCTTCAGACAAGCCAAACACAACACACAAATTCCAGTAACCAGTTTCGAAGGAAAAGCACGATTTTTACAAGTGAAAAACATATTAGATGTTTTATCCCTCAACAAAGAAGAGTATAATATTTCGGTGAGTAGTGAGTGCCATCAACTCAGCAGAATGTGTTCGTGCTACCATAAATTGTCTGCTGTCTATTGAAGTGTTGTCCATAACAGTGAAGGTTTCCGTCATCCATTCAAGATAGTGTTCTTTTTTTCCATTGATGACAGAAATTCCAAATCTCATCCCCTTTCCTAAAAACCTAAGCCACACATCAATGGCTTTTCATTTTACATAAATGAAGTTGCACACTACATTAGGAAAGAAACTAATGAGACACCCAGACATCTCATGATGCATCTAATTAAAACCAGCACAATACATTATTAATGAAGCATCATAAGTTCGTATGTAGAAATAATTTTTAACAGATATGTAAAACCAAAAATGTTTAAATTCATAAAAATCAAGTAGTTTTTTTTATTATACTTTTGTAACGATAATGAGAAAGTGATGTCTATAGGTATGATTCATTGAACCTTGCTGTTTCACTAATAAATTCAGCCTCTGTTTTAGCATTTTAAGTTCGTTATGCTTAAGCATACAATACAATGGGAATAGTTGAAACTTTATAATGCAATTCAACCGATAGTTCGTGGTAGTTATAATTAAGGTTGATTTTATTGAGTAAATTGTTCCATGAGTAGTATAAGCATTAAACGTATAAGCGATACTTACCAGATTGATTACCATGATTGGCAGCATTGCATAGGTGACGAAAATAGCGAATAAAATGTACCAAAACGTGGTTGCAGGATCATTGATTTTTAACACGATTCCGACGAAACCTGCAAAGAAAAAGACACATTTAGAAGTTAGGATATCACTGAAAACTCTTTTTACTAGTTATCTTGACATTCTTTGATTCGCACATGTTCGTTTTATGCCGTTTTTCTTCAGCGCCCCTGAATTTGTACCTTGAGTTTGATTCAAAATTCTGTTTGTAGTGTAGCATTGAGTGACATATTTGGTACACTAAACAAAACCTATGTTTGACCGACACTACATCCAGCCCAGACGAACCCCCATTTATACACGTATGTTCATTCTCTACTGTTATCAAAAAGAAAAGAAATGAAGAAAAGTAGTTGTATCACTTTGTTGTGTAGATTCTCTGCATATCTATGAAATTTACTTTCTCCGTTTCTCCACGTTTTACTGCTTCAATACTCCAGCTCATGCTTAACTTTCCCCAAACTTGTTTCACGCTCGCTTCTTCTCAGGGTTTCAAGTATTAAAAAAGTACATATTAATTTAAAATAAAGCGAGAAAAAAATTCATAACACAGACAAGTGTGGATTTTGAATGACTGAAAGGACAGCTGAACATGAGCCGCGTTACACACCAGTTATTATTCGAGCCGCATGAAGAAGAGCACGTTGGACTTCCAAAATTGCTTTTTTGTCAGTCACTTTCACTTTTGAAGACAGGGTGTAACGTAGCCAAGCGTAGTGTGGAAAAAAATTCATAAAAGTCAACTATATAAAACGAGAACGTCAAATATAAGAATTATTACAGAGCAGAAATATAAACGGCTGCTGCATAAAATGAAATCATATAATAAATGGAGCTGCTGAGATTTTAAACATATTATCTGCAAAAAGCAGTTTTAAATAAAATGAAGGATGAGACTGGGTCTGATCCATATTTAACTGGAGAGGAGCAACATCGTGTGTAGTATGCAAAATTTATTTTAAATCGGCTCGAATTCATCCTGGTATTGTTGAGTTTATGAACAAAACCACATCACACTCGAGTGATATATGTAATCAGTTTCTTTGGATTCTCGTAACGCTCTTGACGGATTAAAATTGGTTTTTAGTACGTTTCGTGTAAACTGAAACTTTTGTGAATCGCTTATAAAACACTTTTCTGAGTCTGACTATATGTAGTACCTATGCAAAGAGAAAGCCGAGAGTTTTACTTGCCTTGTAGAAAAATGACGATCCATGTAAAAAGTGCTCCCAAATGAAGATAAGAGTTGGCAAATCGGTGCCACCTCGCCAATATTCCCAGGATGATGTTAGCGGAAGCGCCAGTAATTGTCCAAATTATTAATGGCAAAAGAAAAGCCTTGTCATTATCATGGTTATCCTCCACACCATCTCCAGAACGATGAGCAAGCTTGTGAACATTATTACTGCTGCTGACTTCAGGCCATGACAAAGCAGAACTTAAACCATTATTCGTGTAATCACTAAACGAAGAGTTACTTTTATACGTAGAACTTGAGAAATCACTAACATCACTGCCACGAAAAGTTCTATTCACATTACTTGTTAAACTTCCTATCGAACTTACATCACTACCACGTAGTGACGACGTTGCACTGCAACTCTTAATACCACTGCTATGACCGCTGTATGATAAAGTCACAGTTAAAGTCACTACTTTTATTACGAGATCAATTATATTGACGATCAGGAGGGACCGTTGGCGCTAAAAATAAAAAAACAAAACGGATTTATTCTTACAATGTTTTATATATAGTAGCATATACGGTAACAATGCAATTCTGAATTGGATACTTTTGCTTTCAAATTTGCAAATATCATTTTATAGGAGCAAGCACTTTTTTGACCATGATTCGTAGTCACTGTCATTTGCCAATTTAGAAGATTGTACATGAAAGCACATACAGTTTACTCCCGTTGCATAAATCGAATGGAATGTGTGTTTCAGAGAAAAGAAAGCCACAATCTATCAAGCTAATTTGTTATTCCACACCAGAAGCGATGCAACATCTTCGCTCCAAACATTTATTTCCCAACCCATTGAATTTAAGCTGACTATTAAAATACTGCTGAACAAGACATTTTTCTATTACGACTTGTCTACAAGCTATAACTTATAAAAATGCTCATTGTAATGCACAAATTTAAGAATAAAGGTAATATTATCGTCATCCGAACGAGAAAGCAAAGTAAGACTATCTTCTTACGTGCTCAAATCCACCCAACCTCTTAAAGGCACTTTTCTCTATTCCAAAATAAATCCAATCCTCTTTTCTCAAGAGAACATTTCACAAAAATTAATGGGTTTCTAACTTCCAGTGTTGTACACTGTGTAATAGCATGTACATGAATAGGTAGTTATGCCTAACCTTACACTATCATCGTGATTGCATCCTTTTACATTTACATAATAATATCACTTTCACTTCCCACACCTCTCATCCTGCCTTCTCTGCATTTCCATTTCATGGTACAGTATTTGAATTAGTTTGCTACTTAAAATTCTCTTCTTCAAAATTTTGCGAGGAAATCCATTCCCGTCCTGAATATTGCCATCAAATCCTAAACTCTATGAGTAAAACGTAATTTCCTTTACTCTACTTGAATTTTTAGTCTCCGACAATCGGAGTAAGCATATCATTCAAGATCCAATTGTTGATTGAGCGAATTTACAATTCATTCCTACACGCTGCTTCAGTCTATAATTTAAGCAGCTTATTTTTCCCATTACCTTCTTCCAATATTAACACTTCCTATTAATGTGAATGAATCAACATGAACTATCCGAACAATGACAGTTTGATTTTAAAGCATAAAATTTTTAGATAAAATAGGAAAATGGAAAAGAAATTTTTTGTCTCTGAATCTGTTTGTAAGTGTAGGCAAGTATATACCACGATAAGTGATAGCATCGCACTCAGAGTTGGGATCTTCATCTGGATCTTCTTCAGCGTTTTTCCCTTTGCCCGCAGTATTGCATAAAATTGAGCCTTTCGTGCTTGTAGCAGAGTCCCCAGGACCACTCCCGTTCCTGTTTGTTCCGGTGGCAGGAGCACCGGAACCGTCAGTTGCACATGAAGACATGAGTGGTGTGGTTACTTGACCCCAGTTATTGTTGGAACCGGTGATAAATGATGTGGTTGCCTCTTCTCCTCCTGATTTATCCTGCAGATTAAGAATAAACGATCAATTTATGGTGCCTGATCTAAACCTCATTTCTAGTCAAATGCTTCAACACTTCGATTTTATAACTTTGGTACTATACTAACGATGCCTAGGTATCGCTCTGCTGAGATATTTGGCGCACAACAAAGTTACTTAAAGCAATAGACCATGCATTAATTTCTCATATGCCAAGTGCCAGCAGCGATACCAATAATGTACCCGTCTATGAAGTGCTTACATCAGACCATGCAACTCAAACTCCTAAAAATGTCGACATTCTTAAGGTATGTGCACTGAAAATAGTATTTGTATCTACATAAAGTTAACAAGTTGCAAATATTGATCTAAATCATTGTGCTCCATCACAGAGTTTCTTTGAATTCCATCAAAAAGCACACATAGCTTCCATCGGTCAGGAGTAGCAGGGTTTCCCCACCTTATATTTGGAACTTGCATGCATTATTGGTAAAGTTAGTGAAAGTCCAGTGTGCTTTCACCAAATAAAAATAAGACCAAAATTCGCCAGGTAAATACATTATTTCAAAGCCTTTGGCCAATAAATTATTACAATGTCATACGATTATTGCCAGGAAAGAGTTTCAATTATAATTCAACAAAGCATACTTTGCTGAATTGAAACCTTTTGTTGAGCAAGTTCATACTTTTGAGGAGGAAACACTGCACATTATTACGTACGATGCGGAAGGCCCATTTACATCACCAAAAAACTCACTTGTAGTAAAAAGGTGAAAGCTTGCTGCTAAATCCAAAACTCAGAACATTTTCTATCTGCCTCAGTACTCTCATATCTTTTCCAAGCATCCACCTCTACTGATTCAGCATCATAAAATGCTGTTTTATGGGCATTCTCACGATCATTCATCATAAATGGCTGACTTGGAATTTTCATGTAAATCTGCTGACAACTAGCCACCAGTCCCAATGCTACAAAGAAGGTCATAAAACTTCGACAAAATGCATTAAATGCATTACATTATAATAATGAGTCTATAAAACTTCAAAATACTTTTTTGGTCGAAAGGCAGGAAAATAGGAACGAAGCAGAGGTAAAAGACAAAGAGAGTTGTTGCCTATATCTTCTGACGAAAGACTTATTCGGCACAAAGAAAAAGTCATTTTTCCTGCAACATCATCATGGTCAAAGTAGGTTTTGTGACATCTTTAAAGCTTTTAAATGTACTACCTTAGCCAAGATCTTTAGGCCACGGAATTTAATAGTGTGCCATATTTCAACTACTTATAAGAATCGCAAAACTCATTTATAGGAGTTTTTTGTAAAATATTAAGCAAAAGTTTTGGCGACAAAAATGCCATTTTAGTAAAAATATCCTCAACCATACTTCAGCAATACAGTGGATTCAAGTCGAGGCCATTTTAAAACTATATGAAGCTTGAGCTAACAAAGTCATAATAATAAAGAAAAGTCAACTCCATTATCGTACAATGCATTATCCGATTTTGTAATAGTAAGCTTTGATTTACCAATAAATGCATGATAAAAGCTTATAGTAGAGCTACTTGATTATTATCAAGCTGTTTTTATTGCTTCACAAAATACCCTTTACCCTTGAGATACTCTTCCTCCAGATGAAATACTATTGTTAATGTTTCAAACGGGAAACATTCCATAAAAATTCTAAGCCTACAACTGCGATAAGTTCTTTCTTGTATTATGTAACCTGAATTATTTTGTGAGCTATAAACTTGTATACCCTTGAGCTCTTGAGATCCAGTGAAATGTTTTCATCGCTTGGGACTATCTGTGATACAGTATTAAGTATTTATTCTAAGTTTCCCTACATAATCTAAGTTATATAATACCACAAAAGCTTATTCATTATATTTAAATCAGTTGAAAACTATATTATCCTTCTCAAGAAATTGGAACATATTTTGAGATGTGTCAATGGACCACATACTATGGAACCATTTACTTCTGCCTAAATTATCATTTACACTAAATTTTATTTCTTATATGTGTATGTTTTCCCTGTTTAATGAGTTTGTTTTTATAACAAATTTAGAAGTCAGAAATAACTGACTCTTGTAATAAAACCCAATACGCCCGTAATGACAGATCTTAATTTATATGGTGTCTGTTGCTTTAAACATGTTATTATCAAGGTTGGCTGATGTATGAGTTGTGACAAGTTGCATGGCATGAAGATATACATACATACAACGGCAGAAATGCTCAGTAAAATACTTACCTCTGGAATCATAGCATCATCCAGGTTGAAGTTTCTTTGGGAAATCCGCCGGACTGACTGCAGCCATAGTCCTTTTCCTGCCGGCCTCTTTTTTCTGAAATGAAAAAAAAAATCCAGTGTTATTGCGGAATTTTTCATTGAAATATGGTTGCATTGAATATCGAAGTGTTAAAATCAAGGATTGTGGGATTTCGATTTTATATTAATGCAAGCAACGTTGTGCTCCGGCACAAAAATTGACAATAACATAAAGTTATTGGCTATGAAAACAATGGTAAGAAAAACTTACTCTTCTTGTCCAGGAATATCCAACAAATCCATGTTTATGATTTTTTTCGTACCACCCCAAATTTGTGTCAGAAAATGTGTAATATTCTACTTTTTAGTTCACAAATTTTCATGATTTGTAGAATTTGTGCACAAAAAGACAATATGCTTAGTCAATAACATTTTAACAAAAACCACACTGCATTCGGTGCTCCATATATTAGAATAGGCATGTAAGTCATTTTGCAACCGCATCCAAACCAACATCTCTGCCCTACTGCCATAACTCTCCATTCAAATCGTTACAAAATCATAGAGATTCCGCACGATCACATTTCAAAAGCATCCAGAGCGAAACCTCCAGCTTCTCCTCTGAAGATAATCGTGTTCATTTAATCCATTGCAACCGGGAGTAAAACTTGTGAGAAAGATAACCATGCATATTTTGACTCTTGCCAAAATGTAACTCGTAATTGAGCATTTAATACAACGTCTCAAATCACCTCAGCACAGGTCTTCACAATATATGCTAGTGATAGTTGGACATTGGCTTAGTACTCTTCTCAGAGTAGCTAGGAAATAACCTTGACTAATTACCACAAAAACCACTACAGCTTGATGATATCGATATGATTACTCATCAGAATCGTATCATATTCGTCGTCGGCAAGATATTGAGTACCACAAAATAACTATAACCATACAAAATTCCACAAAAAATGTTCAGCATTCAGGCGAAATAAAAGTGTGTTCATTTTAAGTCTTGAGGAATTTTTAAATCCTCACAAAAACCAGTACTGAGCGTACGTTTTCGTTTCATTCATGTAATAAGGTGTCGTGCTGCTAAACAATCACAAAATTAATTCCTAAAAAAATGCACTTCCCCAAAAACCTCTGAATCAAGACTCAAGATCGCAAACAAACAAAAATTTTTTCAACTTAACTAATTTTCAATAAAATTGAGGATGAAACTTTTTAAAGAACTTCACTCAACTGCTCAGCAGCACACAAGTCGTTTAAATATTATATCATTACGGTAGGATTACACACACTGTCAATGATGATGACGCTGTAGAAACTTGCAATCATGCGTGTATCCCCGTTGATGTGCAGTGAAAAACTGACCAAACCACAATAACAAAATATATGAAAAGTAATCAATTCTCCTCTTCCCATTCTCTAGCTCTTTGACTAAAAGGCAGAAAACCACACAACCCGGTCTCATCTTTGGACAGGCCTAAATATTTTTTTTGCAATGTTTGCCCCTACTGTTTTTACGGAATACAAATTCATTTTTATTATTTGAGATGTCGATCAGGTAGTAGAAAAAGCCGGTCGGTTGGTCTCTACTCTAAGAATATAAATTCTACATCTTGCACAATATCACAAAACAAAAGTGCGAACATGTCGTTAGCGTATAAACAATATAATACAGAAACTTCACAGGGAAGCAAAAAGGTCGAACAACCCACACCACCACCCTACGACAAATAATAATAAGGTACTAGCCTCAGTCTTTTAAAAGATGGGGAAAGGGCTTGTGTGATAAATAGAAAAGACAAATAGAGCCACTCCGTAACTTCTTTAAAAAAAATGTAAAACAATAACAAGATTTTAATATATATTTTAAGATGATTTTATGATTTTATCTGCAAATATTAGACTTGTTGGTAATAAAAAGAAGTAGCAGAGCAGGACCACTCGACGAGAGTACAGATATTCAAGTCAGCCAAGAAACTTTTGTTCTTCCAATCACTCTAAAGCTAAACTTGCATCGAATATGATAATGCTGTGATAATGATGATTATGATGGTATTTTTCTCTATGCAAAACTTCACTGTTACTGTTATAGATGAAGACAAATGTGTTTATGAGTAAACGGGATGTGTATTATGAATGACTTTTTCCCTCACTATATTTGCAGTAATGAGAATATTTTTGTGCACAGTATTTGCTGTATTTAATATTCAAGAAAGTGTGCAAACGCCAAAAAATCTTATTTTTTCCTCTACGGAGGAGGTATATAGCGCTCCACCTGAATGTAAGCGGAGTTTTGAAAGAGAATTATCTCTGAAAAGAGGTGCAGAAGAACCAGTTGTTTTTAAATGCTAAATTTGTATATGCACGTATGCATATGCACACAATGAAATGAAAACAGATAAATAGCACATTATACTAAAACGTCAATTCAATCCATGGCATTAAGAGAGGTTGGTGGAGATGAAGAATAAATAACAGCTTTGAAGGAAAATAAAAATCGTTTAAAGCAGTATTCCTCGGCCTGTCTAAATACAAGTGAAGGCTTCATAATATAAGTCTCGTTACTTCGGCAGAAACTGTTTTATGCACTTTTTAATAGGTAGTCATTTTGAGAGAACTATATTACAAGTACAGGAATAAAGTGCAAGTTTTGCCCGAAGTAACTATAAAATTCGTTCGCAACAACAAATAGAGAAAACGATATGCAATTATGATTGCATGACATGTAAAACATAACATATAGGTACACATGCTTTGTAGTAAAATCTAGTCGAATGTTTTTGCACAAATAAGTTATAACCTAGCACGCGGGAGTCACTCGGTATAATCTTATTACTCGTTTCCAAAAAGTCGTAATAAATGTTTAAGTACGCACATTATTACAAGAGTGGTTTAAAATGCCGACGCTGCAAAATGATCTGGCTCTTCTGGCTTCTTGCAAAATAATGAGCGATTGTAAGTGTAGCAGCAGAGCATTTATTATTTTTTCTATGACTGTTATTAAATAGCAGGAATAATACAATAAACAGCAGCGAGCGAGCAATACCAGAAAAAAAGAAAGTTCTTTTTTACTGCTAGTTTCTTCCAGCAGAAGACTACTTTTGTTATAATGCCGTTTTTTGCATGCTCACAAGTTGTGAAGAATATAAAAAATGTGCTGCTGAGCAGTCCGAAGGGCAAAATGAATCTCTCGACTTACCCATACTCTGTGATTTAACGGTTAAATGATTGCGTACGCTATCTGTAGTGCAAGTGTGTATGTTTTCTACTGGTGCTGCGTTGGCTGATTCTTTAGAAACAATTTTACTAAGATGATGATTGTAAAACCTGTCAAAATGCGAAACATCTGGTCACAAAAAAGATCCTACCTATATACCTATACTGATGACTGTAATAAGTGCTTATTAAATGTTTCATAGTTATATGGGCACTCATAAGCTCTAAGGAATCTACTCAGTTTGAATGAATGTAACAGTAATATAAAAAGAAGATAAAAGGATTGCGCATATTTTCTTTAAAAAATGATTGATAAGAATGAGTTATTCTAAAACTGGACCACTACTTCATACATTACCATCAGTCACATACAGTTCTAATACACAATGTGGCAAAATGGGTAATCTAGCAGAGATGCAACACAAAAACTGCTAGATTCTCACTCTAAAAATGAACAGAAAACAGGAAGAATAGAGTGGAAATGTTCAATTATGAATTGCAATAAGACTCCATATCCAAAGTAAATGTGGATATCGTCAAAAGTTTCCTATAATTAATATCTACAAACCAAAACACTATCAGTTCTATACAAACAGCTACTACTGCAAACTGCAGTACGGTGTTACACGTTACACCTATAAGTATTAGAATAAAGACTGAGGCTGTTCTACAAAAAACCGTCGTACCAACAAACAATAAACTGCCGAATCATAACTGGACTGGACTCCTCCATTACGTTACTGCTCGTATCAGGCTCATCTTACAAAAATACTGCCTTTTTACTACTTTACTTACCCTACCAGCCAGCCAAGTATCATTGTTAGCATTTTTGACGATGGTTGATTTTTACAAGCAACAACGAGAGGCAAACATCATGTTGTTGGTGATCACGATGATCATCTTCGTGACGCATCGCCACTTACTGTATTGCCGGTCGCTCATCATCGTCGTGTAACTATAAACTATAAGTTACTATCAACTAGCCATTAATAAAATCTACAGAATACGAGTAAATGCATTTAGATCGTGATGTTGGTGGCACTTCGTTCGTAATAAAGTTTCAGAGAGGCAGTAACACTAACACCAGCGAAAATGATTAGGATTAGCAAGATATCGCATTATGCAACGCGTATTTATTTCGTAGTGGAGAGTGGTGGAGGCTACAGGGAAAAATGGCTAACGTAATGATGCATGTAGTCACGCTAAAGTATGCGAAATACGACCGAATGTATGATGATCGATGTCATTAAATAAAACATTATTTATCATGTAACTTGTATCCTGAACTGCACATCATAACTTTTATTCTTCTCTGCAAAAGTCCAAATTGTGAATACGACTATAACGATACGTGCCTGGTCTGTCTTTTCAGAACCAACACCACCATCCTCCTTTTCCTCGCAACACATGCTAAACTGCATGTAATGAGAATAATGATGGCAATAATGGTGTTGATAATGATAACGCCACACCCGTTCATACAGAACTACATCTTGAACTGTCTACTGAGGAGTCACTGAACATCCCTGGTTAGTAGATAGTGCAATGATGATACAATACCACGATGAATCGTATATATCGTACCGTTAACCATCCAGCCTTTTCCAGCTTTGTTTTCCTCTAAAAGTATATCAACCAAAACGGCTTAAAATATCTTGGCGTAGTAATAGAAATTGGACTGGAAACAGGACACTCATCTGGCATAAGGTACACGTATCGATATAATTCAGCTTTTATATCACGGAGATAATGTTATCATTATCATGTAGCTGGCTGACTCCCTGAGAGGCTAAATTACAGCCTTGCAGACAGATATGACGATCTTTATCCCAGTCATTCACAGCGACAATTGTGCCGATGATCATATTGTCGATGGATCATATGCCAAAGTGTGCAGACAAATGAGTTCTTTCAAAAGCGTTCCTCGTCAGAATAATAACATCGCAAGGCGTAGTGTGGATTGTGAGCGTAATGACAAGAAAGATAACACGCATCTCTCATCACATACTCATTATCAACGGGAGGAGGACTTCCCCCGTCATCATCTCAAGCATGTGGCGCTTACTGCCTTCCACATAAGGTTTGCACATCACACATTCAAGTATAAGTACATCAAGTCAAGTTCTCCAACAACAACGTAGAACTTCAGAATGAGCAAGTAGGCTTTTATATATATTATTTCATCAGCGCCATTACAGAACATTGTGTTTACCAATTTCTGAGTTAAGGGTACACAATAGTTGTGTACCAAACGGCACAATGCAGCGAGACAACGAACGCAACGAAACGAGCGAATTCTTTAGGGATCATTTGACAAATGTAAATTAATTACTCAATGAGAGTTGCAGCTCTATGTCTATTTGGTTCTGAAACTGTAAGCTTCCTTTCCTGCTATAAGCCTGGATGATGTACAATGTTAAGTGCGGTTCAATGATTCAATTGTTTTCATCGCACATGCCAAAAATAATGTCATTTTGGAGATTGGAGATGTGAGGGGATATTGACGCTTGATGAGATTCCTTGTTGCAAATGGAAGAGTATAAATGCCTATGCCCATTTCATCACATTGTACCTAAACAGAATTTAATAACGATAAGTAGCATAATTAGCCGTTTTCTATGTTCTCATTTATTATGCATTCGCTTTCTTAGTTAATGACATCAATCCGAAATCAACATTTATGAACTGACTTTGAGCAATGTTCAGACAAAATTCACAACCGAACTTCATGTACTTTCGTAAATCCTGATCTTCTCAAAATATAGCAAGCAGAGTGTATGGCTTGAGTGAGAGACATGATATTGCAGAAAGGTATTGAAATAATATTGTGCAGTCAAGAGCTTTAAAAATTCATTACATCAACACTGTCATTGTAGACAGTGCCAGGAAAAAGGTTATTGAAAAACTTGAATGTTATTTGCAAACGCGCGTACTCAAGATTCTCTATACTGATATAAGGAATATAAGACAGATGGGTTAATTATAATGTGGCCTTAGGGCGAAACTAGAATTTTATCTTTGCACCTCTGGGCAAAATAAATAGTCAAAATCTACGGACAGGAACAGGATGAAAAACAAACTACGAAAGTGTTTCGCGACTTCATTCTTAAGATATAAGAACGAAATTACCTACTTATCTTTCTCATCTTAACCTTTCTACTCAAGAAATGTCTTTAATAACTCGTTTTGCAATGCGGTCTGTAGACAGTGTTACGTGTCAGGGGTACCATAAGCAAAGCCTAATGCATTCTGTTCACTGATGCATCACAAATTGTCAAATAAACCGCTCATATTCGATCTGATCGAATAATTGCAGGAAGGAAGAAACTCATTAATACAAATTGAAGTTGCATATACCTTATAGTAATTCCATCGTTGGGCTCTAAGATTTGTAACATGAGCAATACTGTCATTTTTTGGAACACCATATTCGCTTTAAAAAGTTTTCCAAATATCAACGGTTTGGTAAAATAATAATTAAAATGAGAAAAAATTCTTCCACAGATCAACCACAAGAGTCTACCTGAACGATACTTAAATCTCGTCTTAAAATGTTCATACCTACATACCTATTATTAAAAAGGAATGCAACAAAAGACTGACTGTCAATAGTTCAAAAATATATTGTGCGATTCCAGAACAAATTGCAGTTCACAACAATGCATCATTCAAGAACATCCATCATTTATTTGGTGTGTGGTCATCAATGACACTACAATTAATCTACTCGTATTAGGATGATCTACAGCCAGAAAATGATATTCCGCCGAATGCCTTTTGAAGTAACATGCAAGCAATTAGAAACTGCATATTTTGTAATTCATTTTAAAGTGTCCGAGAGCGTGCGTATATTAATGTTGTAAAATGCAATAATATGTCAAACATTTTAGTTAAGAGCTGAATTACAATAATCCTATCCGTTCAGACAATAACCCATGTAATACAAAAGTATGTGACGAATGGTTCAAAATACCGTACACAATGCAATATTTATCTTCCACTATACGTAGTCCATGTCATATCGTAGCCATCCTTCATCTGCCGTGTGACAGTTTGCGAAAATAGAAAAATTGAGACAATGTAAGCCGTCAGAGCCACACCTAGTCAATTTGGCGTAGAGGATTCTTAAAACATAAATTTGATAGATTTTTGTATGTTATACGCAAGAGCCGTAATGCTACATTCATTACATTTCATTAAGGAAAATCATTTTCTGTTTTCAATTCTTTCCGAAAATTCATTGCATTTCTTTCAAAAGTTTTGATATGATATGACCTTGTTTGCCTCTCAGCAATTTTCCCGTCAACATTAATCAGCAAATGAAAATCAAAAATGGATTCTGAATGCTAAAATGAGAGACGTTAATCAGCCTACAGATTCTGTTTTGCTTGAGTCATAGTCATAATAATATCTAACCTTTCAGATAAAATCTGATATTGCATGGTCAGTTGAAGTCATAGTCAATGAAAAATAGACTGACAGATGTTTAAAGAATATTACATTCTTACTATATCTCTTTGAAGACGATTATAATCATAATAATAATATAACAGGAGTCTCAACCCGAACAACAACAGAAGAGTGACAATAGCCCATTCATGACAGAAAATAGAAAAAAAAAGAGTTGACGAGCTGGTTGTTGTGGTCGGGTTTTCAGTTGATTGACAAATGGCACTGGTACAAAATAGCATTTCACCTGAATGAACTCTGAATGCAAATGGCCACTAATACAATTACTATCATTACTGCCACAACAAAAATAACGCAGAATTTCGATTTGAAGCATCTTGTTATTTGCAAAATTGCAAGGGTACGTATTTAGAAAGAGGAAACATCATGTTGGCATTCGGATTCAAAGCGGAGGCAATTCTCCTCTTTTATAACCAAGTTGTAACTAAGAATGACATGGTAAAATATTGTTGCCAATTTCTGAAGGTGCAGGTGCAGGCACGCGTAACTAACCTAACGCTAAAACTGAAAGTTAGAGCAAGGTCCGTAAGTTATTGTTGAAATGTGAAATACAGTATCGTATTCGTAATGAGTGCTCCAAACAGAATGCAGCATAATATGCAAATCAAAACATAAAATTAAAATGCACTTCGAAATGCTGTCAATCCCAGTTCAACTTTGAAGTTTTATTGTAGCCTGGAGCTAGAAATACCAGTGCCAAGCCAAAATTGAATGACCAACAGAAACTGAATTGTGGCTAGTGAAAAACATTGTCAATTGCTTTGTATATTTTATATAGAGTTCCGTCTCATTTTATTCTTTCTTGGTACTAATACCATTGCCCCCTTTGTCGAGCATTCGTTTATGTTTCTTTATTACACGATAATGCACATATTTCACTGTCACAAAGGGTTGAACCTAAAAGTGAAATAATAGCTCATCTTACACTTTATGCTTGTTGTTAATCAACATGTACCTTATAGTATCTTAGTATCTATTCTCATTTTAACTGTTACAGAAAGTTGCAAAACAGATCGCACAATATTATACTTGGCTCTTTTATATCTTTAATTCTGATTTACATTTGTGACTCTGTCAGACTTTATCCTTAACTAGAAGGTTGTTCATCTTAACATCAACGAAGTATTAATTATTTGCCAAACAGCGCAACTCATTGTATTTCATGGTTTAAAAAAATCTTGTCAAACCCTCAACTAGAGCATTGATTTATGCAAAATAGCACAACATACATTTCGTAAAATTGTCAATCAAGTTACGAGTGTAGTTATAGCATGGTTTTAGTACCAGACTTACACCGCAATTATACTATTTATCACACACAACAATCATTAAAATGAGCCATATCAATACATTATAACTGCGCCGCGCCTACAATACAGCTATATGTTTGTGTATGTACATATCTCTCAAAACCAGGTTAAATCCGCGAAAACTACACAATGCAAAAGAGAAAGTTTATTAGGATATAGCCCGTAAAAGATATGTGTTATATTGCATTGCAAAAACTAGTGGACAGAGTTGGGGTGAAAGTAGAAAGTGCATGAGTAATTAAAGAACATGTATACTAACACAGCCAGTAGCTTTTGGTTGACATGATATGGGCTAGAGTTCGCGGCTCCGAGCTGATTTATACTGTTACAGAAATTAAAACGTTTCTGTGCACAACTTACGAAGTTTACTGCCGGAAACAAAGTCACGTAATTCAAATAAGCAAAACGCAGCTGTTACCAGCAAACCTTTGTGTACCTAGTGTTCCTTCATTATGTTACTTTCCAGACACCCTATACGTTACAACGAATATTATAAGAAATTAAGAAGAGTGAAGCATATAATTTAATCTGACTGTTGCTGCGTCGCATGAGAAGTTGGGCTTACATCTAAAGTCTGGCATTTTGATCATAAGATTTCATGTAATATTGCAGGAAACTGACGAGTTGCGATAAAAAATCTTCAAGACACTACCTTGGTACTCTGGTAGTAATACAAATTGTATTTTATTGATTTACCTTCAAGAATTCCATTCCATTCAATTGCAAGGTTTGACTATTTCTAAATATAAATCATACCATCAGTTCAGAAATACTTTTAAGTATCCTGTAGATGTGGCACATATTCCTGATAACTGGTAACCTATCAGTACCATCAGTGAATGGAAACAGTGGAAATTTCTTTTCTCTCTTTCGATCTGCTGTGGAAATGACACAATGCCTGCATCGATTGTCTAGTATTCTTCAAAGAAGCAGATCCGCATCACATCAATCCAAATTTAGGCGAGTCCAGTGAAAGCGAAAATGTAATTTTTCGACTGCGAAATGCTAATAGCCTGAAACTTGTGTCATTTTAGCTAGAACGTGGAATATTGTTTAGTTTTGACACCATTCTGATGACAGTGACGACGACACTACTCATACACCATAAGCGAACCACCCAGGAAAGACAGGCTAAGAGAGAAAATCAAAAAGTAAGTAAACACAAACGGTGTGTGCATGCATAAAAAGGCTGAGAGAATGAGAATTGAATGCTTAAGTAGGAAAAGCAGATGGCTACCGTTGTTGCGACGTTGTCTCTATTCTCCATCATTCCATTCATAACCATATACCTATACTACCACAAAAGAACAGCCTTGTTGAATTCTGTATGTACTTCCTTGCACTGCACCAAAAAAATAAATTTTGAAAAGAAGAGATACAAGGACTGCAAGATTTTTCATATTTATCTCGGTTTTATGAAATCGACTACTACAAAGCAAACGAAAAAGAATAAATAAATAAATGTGTTCATGTGTTAGGTCAACCAGAGATGTTAAACCAACACCAAAATTTCTTACTTCCACAAACAAATCATGTTAGGAAAGATAGAAAGCATGCAATGATAGGAACTAACTATTTTCATAAATAACCTATATACAAAGTCAAAGTCATCGGACTTCAAAATATTGTGAAAAACTCACAGGATACTTGTCTTTTTAAAATACCAAATCAATTTTTTCACATATAAGTATGTATATGTTTATGCATATTCAAAAAAATCACGTGATTCTTCTGAATACATTACGATAGTTTGAGTTGCACAATACCAAAACAATGTGTCTCGTTCAAATGGAGAAAGTATAATAATTTTTTGGCTGCTTTCTATATGACTGAATGTGCTGACATGACAGTGCAATGCATAATGTGTATGTTGTGGAGGTATGATACACAGTTCACATCCACGGTCCCATACTTTTCCATGAGTTGTAACTTATTGAGAGGAGTTGGCTAGTCATAGTGGCTGTTGTCGTCGTCCTCGACTAATTTACTACAAAAGTTTCATTCCACAACTTTGGCTAGCTCGAGTAGTTTACTATTCGTTGGTGGTTGCATACTCAGAAAACAGTTTTATTTTGGAAAGACCTACTAAAGACATACTAGACCGTAACCGTCAGTGTACTTGGGATATTATGACTATGTACATATACTGCTAACTCTTACATGGCTGAGTATTTATCAGTTTGACTTTCATCGCGAAGGTTTCCTCTTAGTTAGATGCAAGCTCAGAAAAGGCGCCATGCTGCAGACATGAAAAAATAGATAGGGTACATAATATTATTACTAATTTCTGAGAAAAAACTTTTTCTCTCGCATGTATACTTACGTTGTTGCTGGATGGACGGAACTGATCGTGAGTAAATTTAAGGCACATGGCCACTATAACTTTTCTCACAGATTTCCCACGTTAACATATTTATAGTACAGGAGGGCATTATGTATGAATTATTCGTTTACCAACATGACCGCCATTTTTTAAGGAAGAATACAAAAGACATTTGCTTACATTTGATTATGGAGCAGAAAACTCGTATTGCTCAGTATAGATTAGTATAAGTGATGTATGAAAACTGATCACTTCTCCGAAAAATACCGTCATCAGATTGTTTCAGGAAGGAACGACGTTCATAAAAAGCCAAAATATAGACGCAGTTCTTTCAGATACATTATTCAAATTTTTGAATAACTTGAATATACAAATACATATTTGGTAAAAAATGCGAAGAGAACAGAAGATCTATTTTTGCTTTCTCGTGGACTCTTGTCAGTGACAGGCCTTATCAGAGACACTTAAACGCAAAAATAAAAACTCATGAAAAGAAGCTGATGAAGTTGCTTCATTCATTCTCGGTCTGATTCGCTCCAGCGGAAGTTCTACAATACAAGGCTGACGGAACCACCACACAGCATCATCAAACAATATATTAGGTCTCCTAATGTGCATTTGTTTTGCCATAAAAATGGGAAATGCCTTTTGTCTGGTTACTACTGCATATGCATAAGGAAACGAGAAGGATCTCTAACAAGATAGTACTGGATAGTGAGTATTAAATACTATACATTTTATTCAGTAGCAAAGATTTGCATTATCTGCGTAGATACAATGACTTCTATACCAGTATTCACGCAAAATTTTTCATGCTTCTTGAATGAGAGTCATAACTTTGTCGATAGCTTCATAATAACCCATACATAAAGTGATATCAGACTGAAATTAATCTCTAAACGCATTTTTATGGTGGTTAGCAAGTTGATGTTTTGTTATATGGTAAAACTGAACGTGTATACAATTTCCTGTTTATGAACATATCACTTCATGGATATCAGGTAGGCTTGCTGATGTTTATTTAAAATATACTTGCGAGCTTGAAACCCACAGCATGGACACGTCCCACTTGTGTGGTGTGTACAAATGTTTTAATAAGTGTAGAGTTAGAGTTATGCATCTTTCATCGCTAGAGATCAAGGAAACGGCATCACCGAAAAGGAAGCTTTACAGCTGTCTCTCCAGCAGTGATTTATTATTAACATTATGGAAGTCCCAAACTAACTCATTTTATGAGTGTGTATGCATGGAAAATTATAGAGTACTCTAGTGGATCATTTAATCCTAATCCCAACCCTCTTTTCTCTAACAGAACTGTTTGCAGTATGTATAATATATAGGTACACATACATTTTACATATGAAAAATCTCTTCGCTGAACCTTTTCGTGCCAAGGAACCAATTCAGTGCCCACTAATGAGTGATATATCAATTATGTATATTATATGGTCCATATAACCAACGCTTTCATTTAGGTTCTAAAGTGCCTAAATTAGTCTGGGTCTATAGCTCTACTATAGCGCACAAAAGTTTCATGCTTGTTCTTTGATACATAGAGAATTGAATGAATACCTAGTAATTATCATCTATTCGGTTTTTATAAATATAAAATCTGAGCCAATAAATGTAGGCGAAGACGTCGACACAGTCGACAGTGAATATGAATTGAGACCAAAATGGCATTTTTACTTGGTATGCTAATAAATGCGCACCAATAATGTGAGTCAAGCATATACACGTGCTCCTAAAAAACCGCAACTTCTGTTGTTGTCTCGGATTTGGCAATAAACTCCACCCGTCTCCGTGAGAAAGTAATACCTGACAAGATCCATGCTTTAAAAATCTTTGCAGTGATTTACTACGTAGCTTCTTTTATTCTTCTCGCTTTCCATTGACGCGTTTAGAAAAAAAGAAACAACAGTACAATTCTCTGGGCTCTCTTTCACTCTTTATATCCACCCACTACAACTGCAACTCCCACAACATCCATACAATTTTTACTTTTCTCTCTTTTCTTTCCATTTCCTGAGCATCGCCATATCGGCATGGGTTCACTAGAAAAAAAATTCGACCCATAACAAGATCATGCTGAGAATAGTGACAGACTTTTTATTGTTCAGCAGCAAAAAGAGAAGAAGAAACAGCGGCAAGAGAGCATTGCTAAAGTACATAAAAATGCATACATGCATGGAAACACAATACAAAGCAAAAAAAGTCATTTCTTGGCTAACGAGAAAATGAAAAGAAAGAACAGATTTTTTGGCAACTCGAAATCATTCTTCATTGGCTGTTCCACACAAAGAACAAAGAATGTACGATGTACACATGTGAGTTTTGTACTAATTTTTAGGAGCATACTCATTACTACGATTACAGTCAACTAATGAAATTATTATTGTTGGAACATACACAGCATGTAAAATTGCTTCACGAGGAAAAACTTTTGATATATTTCAATGAAAGAAAAAGACATTAAAGCATGATGTCAATTCAAAGTTCTGAAAATTCGTGCAGATTTGTGAAGCTATATATAAGTAGTAAAAAAGAATCTGATTCATGCAGGATTCCAAAACTAGACATTTTCAAACCTCCACTTAACTTATGCGTCAAAATTTTTGGCTTTGGCTACAATTAGGCTCCTGTTTGGTAGGTGTGTAGTTGCATGTTATCTTTTGTTTGATTGAGCCTATAAATATATATTTCTGAATGGGTGCGGTGGGAAAATGCAAACAGTGACCTAAAAAGTTTGTTCGGTTTCATATCCCATAACGCCTACAATAAATTGACATTTCATAGTCACTGAAACAACCTAGGCCCATGGCATGAATAGCATTAAAAAGTATTTAGCATTTTTATAAGGTTTCGTCTTTGTATGCGGTTGCATGATTTTGACTGAAGATTGTATAGTTATGTCAAAATGGTCTTAGCCATGACGGTGGTGTACATATGTGCGAATTTCATGGCAAAGTCTTGAATTCGCTGGAAATTACGTTACATTCTCCACGCTTTGATAGTTTTACGAAAATTGAAAAAGAGTGCGATGTAAAAATGTATGATTTTAATATTGTGAAAACTAGAGTAAACAAATCTAGTCATGTAGGATTTATGTAATCTGAGTTCCGATGTGCAAGAATACTCACACAAAATTGGACAAGTGACAAGGCTACCACGAAGTCAAAAGCACGTGTGTGAGTGTGAATGACATATGGCATGTGTCCTTCTCTTTGTTGTAGTCAGACGTGAGCATGTCAAATAAAATAATCTGAGTGAAATGACTGAATGAAAGAAATTAATTTCATTCAGGTTTTGAAAACAATGCCTACTCGTTTCCACATCACATTGTAATTTTATGTTCTCTTCATGCATGATATACGAGGACAAGGATGCACTTCCAAACAGTTCAAATAGATTTTTTGCTTCGAGAATGATCAGATACTCAATTTTTGAAACTATTTTCCTCGTTTGAAATTTTCTCATTTTCTCAGAAACCAGCATGTTAACATGGTCCATCTCTGTCTACCTGTTACCCCCATCTTGCTCTGCGGTGGGTGGGCTTCGGATTCAAACACATCATTTTAGCTTGTCTCTTCTGATGCATGAAAATTTTTCTTGAATGCTTTTCACTCTGATGTTTTAAATATCGTAATAAATTTTTTAATAAAAAGGGTGATACTATCTGCCATTGTTTAGTAGCCGAAATTTCATCTTTACTCTTTGCAATAGCTCTTGTCCTTTTTATCTTCAAAAATGCGAGAAAGAATCCAAGAGCAGCCGTAGATCAAGCAGATGTGAATGAAAACGAAGAAGAAAGCAAGGAATGTTCACATTTCGCATCGCATCCACACTCCCGAACAACAAGCCCTTGTGTCAGTATCTGGTTTGGTTGAATTAACAAAGATGATGATGATGGTGATGTCAGTAAATCATAATGTCAGATGGAGTGAGCTAAGCAATGCATCGTAACGTAAAGTTTCCACCGACACTCTCTCAACAACGAAGTAAGTCGACGCTACGTAAAAAGAAGACACATGCAGACCAGTGCTTTCTGTTCTGTAGCACCACCACGTACAAAAACTCTTTAATCTCGCAAATCTCACTATATTTTCCATATTCTTTTGACAGCTCAAGCATCCCTTACTGCTATTGCTGTAGTAGCTTCGAAAAAATAATAGGGCTCCCCCTTTTTCCCACATGCTACTGCCACTGTTTTCTTGCTCCGACGCAGCATCTGATAGTGAAGTACCACTTCGATTCAATTCTCCCGTCTTCCAAGAATTCTTCTTCGAACACAAAGTCAGAGCTTTCCCCAGAAAATGTGTGCAGAAAGAAAGCTGCGCCGGAAGATTGTATGAATAAAGAAAAAGATCAGCAAATTCCGCAGTAAAAACAAGTCAGACAGGTCGACGAGGATGAGATTTATCCTCTTTGAAGATATATTATTATGGACTATATGGAATTTGATTTGATTTGGCATCGTTGCATTCAAAACTTGGGCGTCAATATGCCTTAAGGATATATCACAGGGAAGAAATGCATTACTGTGGAATGTACGTATCACTTGATGCTTATGATATTCATATGGGCTTATGTATTTCACTTTTATTCCCAATGTATCACTATCACACCCAATTCCTTATGGTCAATTAAATTCAGTCACGAAAAGAGAAAATGAAGAAGATTCATTCATACCCATATCTCACTGCACAGTATAGAGCATCTCACAAGAGAAGATAACTTTCCCTCTAGTTGTCTTGTTGGTTGTGTGAGTTGAAAATGAAATAGGCTAAAATGTATGGAGATTGAAGACTTGCAACTGGAGCTATATACTTTTAATGCCGAATGGCAGAGCAACTAAACACTGATAGTGAGATGACTTCCAAGAGAGGAATGTGGAAAGAATTTCAGAGCTATTTTCTGCGCATTCATTTCAATTTTCGTTAAAACAAGTAAGTAGTAGTACCTTTGCCTGTCGTTGAGAATTCTTAATCCGTTTCCTTCTATTGAATTCGCGATATATTTACTGCAGACCTTCAGAAATTGCTAGTATTGTTTTCCAATTCGATTATTATGTCTTATCGAATCCTTTCTCTACCTTACTTTCAACTGTTCACGTTTCTTTCACCAATTTCTATATTCAGCTATCTTTCTTTATTTATGCAATTTCCTCTGAATTGAAATTTACTTCAGCATTTATTGAATGTGATGGTTAGAGATGAAATAATGCTTACATATAATCATGTATTCTACTAATACCTTGAATCTAACAATGACCACTAATTATTTGCTCATACGTTTGACGTTTTACGAGACATGGATTTCATTTCCCGAGTTAGCGTGAGCGCTACTTTGAAAGCTACTTATTCACATTTTACAAGAGACAAAGAGGCGCTCCGACAAAACAGCTTTGCTGATTGCCACTATTCACATTCCAAATATCCTTAGAATAACCTAATGAGCATTTTACATGGGTTCATTAGCATCGTATCAGTTGGTAAATAGATAGGCTTGATTGCTAGGCATGCCAAGAGTACTAGAACTTCTTATATAATTACTGTTTTTGTATAAACCATGTAATTTATCACTTTAATAAAGAATCATTGGAGAGAATCAAGAGAAAATGTACTCACCAATCATTTTCCTATTATTTCCAGTGGAAAGAACAATCTCAAAAAAACAAGGATTAGAACTGGATACTCATCAGACGAATAATGTAACCATCATACATCTTGATAACGATCATTTTGGTTTCATGTAACGTCGATAGTGTGGCCATTAATTTTGTAATCCCCTCGTGCACAGTTTCAAATTGGGACACGACAAACTGTCAGAGAGTTTTGCCTAGACGTACCACTTTCACTGCAAACTACTCGTAAATCACCGAACAGAACCTAATGTCGATATTTAGCATCAACCAAAAAACATATTTACACTCAGTTTCAACGAAATATTCGTAGAAATTGTATGCAAAGGTTTAACCTTCTTGGTTTTAATGCATATGAACGGTTTTAAGAATTTCCGGGTAAAAAATGTGGATCAATTGAATTAATTTGTTTTGAAATATAGTCTGGATTGTTCTAGAAGAATAAAACTCAATGAGTCACACACTAGCTGGACAATCATTCTTACTAGTCACGCTGACAAGTGTGAAAGTAAAGTGAAACGTGTTGATCTAAAATAGTGTTGTTGATGGTTATAGTAATGCTTTAACGATACTGTTAATCAGTCACTAGATATCATGACTGACAGGTTTCGAGCCGGCTGCCACTGACTATAATTTTATTGAACGTAGTTCAGGACAGATAAACCCATGCATGAATGATCCATGTACATAATTTCACCAGGACTTTACATCTACATCTGGATAAAAAACCAATTTTATCTATGTAAAAATTTGAGGAACACAAACATGTAATGATTCAAGCCTCAATTGCACAGAGTGAGTGAAAGTAAGTTCAAATGAATCCAGCATAATTTACACATCACAACTGGTAAGCTAGTAGAGTTTGCTAGTGCTTTGTACTGTAATGGTTAGTTGTCCAGCCAGATGAATGTGATCACTCACAGGAGAGTGAAAGGAAGTCTAAATTTGTTTTCGACTAACTGTAATAACAGGAAAAACGTGAAGCATAATAATATCAGGGAGTACATGACACTCGTGTCAACTACAACACACAGCAATATAAATAGGATATCTTTGACATGACAGAGTACACTTGTTATAGTGTATTACTCATATACTCATGCTTCTATTATCTCTTGCTCGGGAGAAGAAAATTACTGTTTGCCAAGAGATTTCTATTTGTTTAATTTATAGCCAGTCAGTAGTGTTTCACGTTTCACATATGCTCAACAAAGCCCATCGGTCTCCAGTGTTCTCGTTATCGTTCACAGCGCACTAAAGCTGGAGAATAAATGCACCATCATAACAACACTTAACGCAATAATTTTCTGCTAAAACTTAATATTTCTATTTAAAGCCCCACATCAAATTCTCCATGAATGACACGATGGCTGATTGTTGTCTCTCTGATTTCTTTCCAAACTTTTGTTCCAATTGCAATCCTAATCTACGCAGTATGTTTCTTCCTAATATTGATCTTTATAAAAACATGTTAACTATTTAACTTTGCTTGTAGCCGTTCACTGGAGAAAACAAATTTGAAGTACTCAATTCCTTGCAAATGGCTGCATGCAACATTTTCGTTAACTCAAAACTCAAAAAACTCAATAGCGCATAGCGGCCACCTCCCCGACAAAATAAGTACTCTTCTAAAGCACTAAAGCTTAGTTGACGATGGACATACATTGATATGAATTGATGATGATAGGAATTCTGTGATAAATCAAATTGACATGCAATGTACAAATATACATACACAAATAAGTCATAAGACGTTAGTGAGCTTATGTTGGCTTCTCGACTTATAAAAATTAATATTACGTCATAAAAATTACATGATATTGTGGATATTTTACACACAAAGGACTCAGCTAATAGCATGTGGTTAATCATTCTTGGTTTATCTTAATGACTCAAGACTCTATACTATTCATGCATCCACACAAGTAGCTATATTTTCTTACATGTACTTATATGTCTTTTTGAGAGTTTTGGGGAATAGTTGTGAATTTTCTGAATTTTGTCGAAGCTGAAATCATAATGATATACATAGATGGATGTATGCAGGAGCTCGACTCATGCTTCAATTTCCTGTGTTTAGCGATGTAGAGTTTATACGCATGCTGAGTAAATGCTTCAAAGAATTGCCGTCCTAGAGTCAAGTCAGTGGTTTTGGCGACTGCTATCAAGGAAGAATAAAATTTATTGGTATCCTTTTAGCGAATCATAATGTACCTTATTGGTACCTACATATAGCCGTATGTATATAATTTATATAAAAGTTTTATACATAATTTTTAAAACGCACTTGATACCAAAGTATTATTATTTAATAGGACCTCAAAATGTTAATTTAAACCAAAGGTAAAAAAGCCTATGTATGTATATGGAGTTACACAGTAAACTTCATTATTTTGGGTAGTATGGACATAATGTGTCCTGATGGTAAACTAATATTCAGCATTGACCGTTAAGATTATCTTTGTACTGTTCACAAAAGTTATTTCGTTTTGTCTTTGAGTAAGCAAACAGATGTAGGAAATGCATAATTATATTTGCAATGTGGACAGCCAGAATAAATTGGATATCAATTAAGCACAGCGAATTGGTAGTTGTTTTATAGTTCTGGGTCTCTGGCATTTCTTTAACCATAAGGTCACGTTGAAGGTAAACGTTTAAATATAAATGAAATGAAACCACTACCTCGATCATGTGGAGTATGCAGATTTTAAAAGATGATCTATTTATCACCTATTGCGAGTGATAAATTACATATTACAAACTATATTAGTTTGTGTGAAGCAGTTGAACCTGAGATGAAAAATTATATAAAATTATAATAAAAGTACATGCCACACACCACCAGTTACTGCTCATGATTCATAATATCGATGCTTCTAAAATTGTGTTCATACTTGATTAAAAAATACATTTGTATGCAATCAGTTAAGCTCAGTAACTTTACATAGTCATTCATCTGATATGAAGGGGTACTTTTTAAATGGCTCTGCATATTAATATTTACATTTTGTCGAACACATTACAACACACGAGCATCGCTTCAAATTGTTGTACAAATTTTTTTACTAAAATGCTAAATTATCAAATAGGATTAATACTGTTAAATATCGTACAATCATTAAGACAATCAAACAATAAGACAAGATATGATACCAAGTTTGGCTGTTGTGCACAGTAGAGCGTGTGAGCACCACAAAAAAGAACTTCGAGGCGTTTACATCGATTTTACATCATGTACATACATAGGTACACAACAATTCAAACAAACCCAACCGTTCAACGCGTATGCAAGCATACCAAAAAAGTGAAAAAAATACTAAAACACTGAGACGAAAAAAGCCTTTTCATATTTACGCATAATTTTATTTATTTTTTAAAGAAAATTGTTATGAAAAATGTTACAGTGATGCTTTTGCCATGAGCCAAAATGTAATATGGAAGAGTGAAATTAGTCCATCCTTAGCAAAATCTCATTTGTACTTCCCCACTCTCTATCATGCAAAGTGGAAAGAACTTGAATAAACACTTGCACCGCATAAAAAGTATTACCACCCTCAACACAGGATGTTATGAGTCATGTAAAACGTAAGTAATGTTGTGTCGCACTCCGGGTTTTCTTTCAGCCTCAGCAGCATACCGGTACAAATCATAATCATCCGGTTTCTACACAAAAACTACGCAGAGAAGGGGTATGTGTACACACCTTCCAAGAAAAAAAGACATTACTTCCCCACAGTTATGCAGAATTCATTTTCATAAATTCATATTCGTCTTGAATGCTGTGTAGTTATAAGATTTATGGAAATGCAACCAAAACCAGCCAAAGTGGAAGGATATTAGACGTCATCTTCATGTGATAATGGTTTTTCAGATGAAAAAAGTTTTCAAAAATTCGGGCGTGAAATATATAATAAAACATTATTTATGCTAATAATATTGTCAATAAAATGTATTATAAAAAGGTAAAACGTAAAGAAGAGCGTTCTCTGCCCTCCGGAGATTCGCTTATTTTCAATCGTTGTCTGCAGTTTGTACATAAAGGCGTGAGCATTTTTGAACGTCCTATATTCTTTAGCTTGGCTCGTTTTTCTTTCAGAACTTACATATTTTAATGAAGATTTTCGTATAATGTTTACCACGAAGTTGGATTATGTGTGAAATAATGTGAAGTTTAAACATATTATTGCTTCGATTTCTAACCATTTCCACTTTGCATACTTACAAACGTGTACATTTTCAATTTACATGTAAATATTTTTTATTATGCTGACGTATTTTCGGTGAGAAAGTGCCAACCTTGTAATAAAACTAAAAGCGCAATAAAACTTCATTGGCAAGTATGTAATTGTACGAGTCGTCAGTCAGTCTTTATACAATGCTTCCGACCAAGGATAAACTACTAAATTTCTACTCAGACCAACAAAGAGTTTTAGTCCTGCCGTCCTGCTTATGTAGCTTAGCGTCTTTTTTAGAAAGTTTATTGTCCAGTGCTTTTCCTAAATCCTTTATCAATTTATCAATGTAGATGGTTATGTATATATGCTGAACTCATTGACTCATTGCATGCATGCATGAAAAAATCATAAAATTCCAGTAAAAACTGTTCTAACCGAACGAGCTACAAAGTTAAGGTCAAATTTGCACACTCGAAAATCTAAATCCACAAAATCTACATTTTTTGCACCATTTAAATCAGTAAGTGTAGATTACTACATTTCGTTACTCGCAAGAATGAAGGAGTACATTACTTACCACATCGACCGTTTAGACTTTAAAATTTTACATAACCGTTGCGTTCTACCTCTCTAGCCAGAGAGCACATGGCACAGTAACATGGAAGCGTTGTCGATATCCAAATATATTCACCTAGTTAGTACTTAGTACTAAAGAGGTACTGTAATATATGATCAGACAGCAAATTGCACAGAGAAACGGATCGTAATCCTGCTACTGTGAATGCGTATATTTCATTGTTACTAAAATTGAGTAAAATTGTTCACCTTGCGTGGACACACACACGTAACAAAATATTAAATTGAAGTATATTATACTCAGTGGTTATAAAATTTAATGTGATGTAATTCTTGGACTACTTCTTACGCGTATTGAATCTATAAACAGTTCATTCGCAATTGAGTAAACACCAAAAAGTTTCTGAAATGGGTAGAGTGATTTAATTCTGTAGTTACATTCCTGTTTTAATGCTTTTTTCGTGAAATGA
>JAQIXX010000463.1:0-59330 GCA_034700605.1 Willowsia nigromaculata | reverse complement strand
TTGTGAAGATGCTTTTTGATCCACGTGAGGTTGGCTCTTCTGGCTGGCTTTGGCTAGTGGCTACCTGCTGCCTTCTCATTGCATTGCTTCTCCTCGACCGGCTGATAGAAAGATGTTTTGCTTGGTTTTTTGTTCTGCGAATTGAAAACAAATGCACTTTTCTTTGCCTTGAGCATAACTTTTCAAACTTTTTAGAGTGTTATTTATTTATTTAAATTCAGTATTCAATAGAAAGGTGTTCCGAATCATATATAAAGATTGAAAGTACTGTCATTGATCACAGTTTAAATAACTTTAATCCGCACCCCCGTGATCTTCTTTTGAAGCTTACTAGTAGATTAACTGTAAGTGTTGGACTGGCCGACACGAAGTTAATTTGCTAATTTTCTTTCAACAAAATGTCAGCACAGCCACAGCAAGATGGAGGTCAAGTTGAACTGGAGAGCCAAATTATTCTTCGCCTTCCGCTGGTAATATCAGACACAAACATTCTTCCACAAAAAGCTGCATGCGTACTAGTTTTTAAGCGCTTTAAAAAGTTACTGCTGATAAAGAAGAATGGTGTGTGAAGTTTGCTTGGAGAGTAGTATGGACAGGGACTAACTCAATTTAGTATAGTATAGAGGTAGCAAAAGGATTTCGGATTTACTGTGAATGATTAATTTATTGTGTGTATTTAGGCGGTTGCAAAATTGCTCAGGGACTCCTTAAGACCTGGTGCCCCAAATTTGAAGGAAAGGCTTTCACTGAAAATGGAAAACGATATGAGACATGGAACTCTTTACTTTGATCACTTCGTTTTACATGCAAAGGTACCCGTTCTGACAATATATGAGGTTCTGTATTGGTTAAAGTTGTACTCTCAGTGAATAATTTAAGAATTTCTACATTGTTTCAGTTAGTGGACCTTCCATGTGTTATTGAGTCTTTCAAAACAATCGACAAGAAAACAGTGTATAAAACGGCAGATGTTTGTCAAATGCTTATTTGTACGGAAGAAGCGGAACCTGAAGAGGTGGATCCCAAACCGCAGAAGAAAAAGGATGGTATGGTGAAGGTGGAAAAGAAGTACCTTTGGCCACATGGTGTAACGCCTCCATTAAAAAATGTTCGGAAACGTAGATTTCGTCGTACGCTGAAAAAGAAGGTAAGATTCCGTTCCAAAGTATTGTGGCAAAAATATTTAAAATGTAAGTAGTGCATAGTGCATCAACAGCCATACAAATATGCAAGTTTTCAAGTAATTTTTTCGTAACTTCGTAGCAATATTCGGATCAACCTGAAATTGAAAAGGAAGTCAGAAGACTATTTAGAATGGACTATGAGGCCCACCATGTTAGCTGGGAAGTCATTGATGAGGAAGAAGATAAAATTAAAGATGGAACATCTAAGGATGTCCTCATGCAGGGTTCTAAGACTAACGAAAACCCCAGTGCTAGCCGTATTGCTGTCGGTATGTTGGCGAATTAATTCGTTCGAATTCATCATAAATTAACTAACTATTCATTTAATCAATACATAATATATTATCCAATCATTCCGATTCTCTCTATTTCAGAACTATTTGGTGACACCTTAAGTGACTCTGATGTTGATGAAGGGGATCCGGGCAATGACATGGATTTTGAAAGTAGGATGTCCATTGATGAAGAGGGTGATGAAAGTAGGCTCAGTAGAATGTCAGATTCCATGTCCTTCGCGCCACAGGTACATCTTTATTTCTATATGACTGCGGTAAATGTTTCGAACGTTCACATTGTTTCAAAATATAACACCGTGTTTATCAGGATAATGATCTAAAGGATGGCAAAGCTTCTGGATCCGGTTTGGTTACGTCCTTCTCCAAAGACATGTTTGAGCCCTCTAGTAATTCGTCCGCAGAACCTTCTCCGGTGAAACCTGGTCCTTCTTCAGAGCAATCAATTGACTACGAACTCATAGCAAAAAGTACAATGCAGATTCTAATATATATATATATAATATCCCATATTCATTAATATATTATTGTATACCTATTCATAAAATCTTTTTTATTCATTTAGGAAACAGTTTGGAAGACCAGCTACGCTCTTTGCGTGACGAATGGCAGGATCTCGCAAAACGACGGGAAATCCAGGAAAATGAGTTGGCAACTGTAGAGAATATGGCCCTTCGTCAACGGCTTGAAAGTAATTTGAGAAGGATTATTGAAGATCAAAATGATAAGGAGGGACGGGTAAGTCACAATAGATTGGTTTTGATTTTCTGTTTCTACTTTGCTTACATTAATTGCTTCATATTATCTGTTTTCTTCGTAGATTCAAGAATTGGAAAACGAGTTGTCTCTGCTTCAATGATCGTTCCTCAAAAGGGCTCGCCAGCATCGTGTGAAGTCCTCATTATCATCGCACCGATGAATTTCTCGGAGTAAACATATTTTGTTTAGCACCAGATGCAAAAATGTAAATGTATATTTTACAATGTTCCCATTTCGTTCATTTTTTTATGACTTGTATTGTATAAATGATTCCAGATTTTGTATAAATAATTTTATGATCTTGATGCAAAAACTTGATTTTATATGCACAAACAAACAACATGCAAAATGCCAAAAATAAATAAAAAACAGACAATATCAACGAGTATAACTTTGTTTAGATTTTGTAAATGCTGCAACTTTTTTTGTAGTTTTTATTTTTTTAAATACTACCATAAAACGTAGCTCATTTTTATGGCAAAACAATAAAATGAATCAACAAAAATTCCTCTCAAAGTAAAGATTGCATAAAGCAACTTCCTTTTTTTCTTTTGTAGTTTTAAATCATTATAAATTATCTCATGATTTAAAATCTTCCTAAAAGTCAGACGGGGTCGCAACCGAAGTTTCGTTTCCATTTATTAATAGATATCTGAATAGTATATATTTTTTGTTTCAAAAGAACTGTGTATTCTTTGTGTCTTTATAATAGTAGTAGAATTTTAAAAGATGCCTACTTAAAACTTTTTAACTAAAAAGTACCTAACTATACACTTAAAATGTAGTAAACTATTTACAAATCACTGATTGTTTTTTATTATTAATAAATGAGCGAAGCCAACTTTAGAAAGAAAAAAAGGCTGTCATAATAATAATTAATTAAATGAAGTTAACTATAAAATAGGGTTGAAGGTATATATATTTTAATAAATTCTGAGTCTATTTTTTTCTTGGTTTAAGTTGATGAAAACTGTCGTATTCATAGCTTGTTTTTTTATACTTTTTTTCTTGCTTTTTCATTTCTATTTATACATTTGGAGTAGCATTTCCGTTTTGTGTGTGTGTGAAGTAAAAAGAAAAGACAGCCAAATAAAAACTTTCTAAAAATACCGTTTTGTTGATAAGTACTTTTTTTGTAAAATATATAGTTTAAAACACACTAAATTAGCATCTTGCTCTGTTTCATTCTCTATCTTTGCTTCCTTTGATTGATTGTCAACGAAAAATTCGAATAAGTAAAAATAATAATTAAAATTGATTGTTATCCTCTCTTTCATTTTCAATAATTATTTCATGGAGATCGAAGGGGTGAAAGCAGTGGTACATTCCAAATCATTTCGAACGACTTCATAGATAAGTCAATAGATTCTCTCTCTTCATGCTCATCGCCTTTTTGTAGAGCGTAGGACTTCCGCTGATTGCTTTCTAGGCGACGTCTTCTCTGCCGCTCGATTAGTTCAGGTTGGGGTCGTGACGCCTTCTTGATTATCCTGTCTGTAATACTAACTGCTGCAGGAGCAAGGAATACTGAATGATCACCAGCGGATGATGAAGAAGAAGACGAGTTGCTATCTTTCGAAGGGGGCTTCACAAATGAAGGATTCTTGTTAATTATGTTTAGCTTCTGTTTGCTGCTATGATTTTTTGGAGAACCACTTGACGTTGAAGACGATGATTTACCACCACTAGTTTCTGTTGCATTGTCCGTTGTTGCATTGAAGCGTGAAGAGGAGGCTGACGAGGTAGAGGAAGTAGAACTGTGCCGACTACGTGGAGGAGATTGATGGGGAGGATGGTGGTCATTGTCCATCACAGTATCACCAGACAAAGAAGAAGTGGAGGAGGAGAATGAGGACGCGGTTGATAGTGAGGAGAATGCATAGTTTGAGCTGGTCACGGGCAAAAAGTTGTATCCTGATGGAGACCTGTCGAAATTTGCCGAGTCACTGCTACTACTGCTACTGCCAAGCCTTTGTTTCTTTCCGTAACCAGAGGAAGATGAGGAGGATGAGGAGGAAGAATAGTTTTCCGTTAGACTGATCGGTCTCTTGAGTTTCTGTTGCTGGTTTCCGGTAGTGGAGTTTACAGGAGGTGAGGAGAGCTTAGCCGATGAAGACGAGGAGGAAGAGGTGGAGGAGGATGACTTGTACCCTTGGTCCGATTTCGGGGAGGACAAATCCGGAGGAGATTGGGAAGCAGCCTGTTTGGGAGTAGCATTGTTGTTATTAAAACCAGAATGGGAGGAAGGAGGAGTGACAGTAATTGTAGTTCCAGAACAAATGGAGCGAGGAGATACCGTGCTTACAGGGCTGTTGTTTTCCGAGGAGACCTTGGCCGATTTCGTGAGGATGGTCAGAGAGGCAGGAGGAGACAGTGAGTTTTGATTATCTGGCGGCTTATCAGGAGTCCTTGCCGTGGTCGTTGTGGGACTTGCATAGTTGACCTTATCATTCTTGTGATAAAGTATCTTCTGGATCTGGACTCCGTTCAGGCCTTGAGCTGCTGGTGGTTTGTAAGGAGCGACACGAATGGGCACTATGAACCGTGGACTGACACTTCCCGTATTCTCAAGCAGTGCCACACGCGTTTTCTGCTTCGTTCCATATTGCACTTGGAAGTTGTCGCGGGGAACACTGAGAAAGTTGTCAGGCTCATCATCCTCGTTGTCGTCATCATGCTCATCCGCAGACACCCCACTGCTCTCATTCTCTTCGTCAGAAAAGTACTTTGACAAATGTTTATTGTTTTTATTACCACTATTATAATTATGATTATCACGCTGTTGTACGGACAAAACTGGGATGGACACCACCAAATTACCATTCACACTTGACAATGAGCTTTTGCGCGAATTTGCATTCGAGATTGACCTGGACCTTGACGAAGGCGGAGGGGCTGGCAACAAGTCATTGTCCGCGTCCAGAGACTCGTCATCGTCGAATAAACTATTTAACGATCTCGAAAGGAGTAATTTGTTACTTTTGTTCGATGACTGATGATGATTGCGATGATGTCGGTTGTTACTACTGTTGTTATTTGTGTCCGCAGCATCACCACTCGGACTGAACAAATTTTCGTCACCAAAAAGTTCCGTAAATTGATCGGATGACAAGGAAGAAGAATGTTTTTTGTTGACCGGGAAAGGTGTAGATTTTGTATTATGATGATTACTATGCTTATTATTATTGACTTTATTATTATTATTTGGAGAGGGGTAGGAGGGATGACGAGAATTTTTCTGATGATGCTTGCTGTTGCTTAGTCCATTGTCTTTCTGGGCCTGGGCTGATTTCGTAAAACTTTTTGTAAGCTTGAGGAGTTGACCCCGGTAGTAAGCGTCTAATTTGTCCCATTCTTGAAGGAGCTCTGAGACCGGGACGACCTTTTGACTGGAGGGATAATCCGGACGCTTGGGCTTTATGGAGAGGATGACCACGTCTCGCTTACTTGCAAGTTTACCATCGCACATGGTTCAGCAGCCACGCAAGTTTTTTGAGGAAATGCTATCTGCAAGAAATCGAAAGAACACGCTTGGTAAAAAGTTTATTCACAAAGATTTTTTTTGCATAAACACTCCTGCAGTTACTCTTCACCGAATAAATTTGCGTCTATCATTGCCCACAGAAAATAATTATGTGAGAAAATGTCTAAATGGTTGAACCAATTCTAGATTGGAAATGAAACCAAACGGTAAAAAATTGAAAATGTTATTGACTTTAGGATCTATTGGGACACTTTTAGGCAGTTAAGCCACATGATTTTCAGAGTTGATGAGCTCAGTAACTACCTATATAGTTTTCTGCATGAATATGTCATTCGTTGCATTTTCAATAAGTCACTCACGCCACCCTCCAGCAAAGCAATAATACTCTACTAACAATAAAATAAGTGATCCTCCTCAACAGATTTTCTCACACCACGACGAAGTAACTTAAGCCTAAAATAAAACAAATCTTTCCCAATTGTCTTTCTGTATCTTCCTTTGCCAAACTTAATAACTTTTGGCTCCTTCTCAATTTGGCATGGTTGAATTTGTTTACGAAAAATTGTGAATGAACTTTATATTTTTTGACAGGGAAGATCAGGAGAGTTATTAGGAAAGCTGTTGTTGTGCAACTTCACATCATAAAAAAGGTGAACCCCAACTTCCTTTTCCTGTGTATGGAACCATCAAACCCAATAATGTTTTCTTTCACTTTTTTTTAAAAAATCTCTCATAAACCCCAGAACAGATCACATAAGAAGATTATCTAGTGTAATTTTTGCAAATGTACGTGTCAAGTGTCAAATCTATGAATATGAAACGTAGATTCATCAAAGAATGCCATATTCAATGAGAAAAATAGAGAAAATAGTTTATGTGGCAGGGCAGGGAGAAGAAGAAGAGTCATCATCAGCATCATCTCCCTTTTTCCATCCATTCATATAATATAATAATCGCCATGAAAAATTATAGTGCATTGTATCACCACCTATTTATAAGCTATTATATTATATCGTTTTATTTGTACTCACTTGTGAATGTGCCATTTGCTCCTTTGTATTGAAATATTCTCATACGATAGATACGCATAATGAGCAAAATGCTCCTTTAACAACTCTATTATGAACTCTTGAGGCATTGGTGTGATTTTTTTCCATATAAAATGGAATTGAATATTATTCAGATTCAGACTATAAATATTGCATAATTTCAGTTCATGGCTAGGTACTAATAGTTTTCGCGAAAACAGCGTTGTCGCATATTTGCAGTATCTACTCAAGTCAAGATGACATGACACACGCCCTTTTAAAAATTTTCCACAACGTCACGCACAACAGAGTTAAATATTACTTTAATCACAGTCACAGCCGACTTTTCCCATTTTGGTAAATTTAGGCTTAAAACTAGCAATTAATTTTATTAATAAATGGTCAGTCAGATTTTAATAGCGAGAAAAAATTGTAACGAGCAGGTGCAAAATGGGAATAATTACTCATTAATAACTGTGACACATTATTTTTTCAAGCCATTAAGTGTGCATTGTATTGTAGAGTAGAAGAATACGAGGAATGTGATGCAATGACATTTTTTATGTGACATTATATTTTTGACGTTATGAACTAGATTATGGAGTTGTTTATCACTTGCTGGTTTCAGCGTTCCCGTTTATTTCGCCGAATCCAGTGTAAACGTTTCAATTGAAATAATTTTAGCATCTTGCATATTGCAATGCAGTTGCCTATTCATTTCTAGGAAAAGCCAAACGAATTATTTTTTCCTCAGTACGATGTGCTTTAGCATGTTATACTGCTTTGTTTTTGTGTTGTTGTGATTTAACTTTTGCTCTAACCCATCCATAAAGCACACTACAACATCCCATTATCACATTCCATTCATGTCGTCCGCCTACTTATACGTAAACAACATTCGCTTTTTTTTACCACGAAGCAAAGTCAGTAACGTTTGTATACATGCATATTTTAAAATGATTGGGTCAACATTTAAAAAATCATGTGGATTAAATTGATTATCACATGAGTGGAAAATTTGTCCGTTATTTTCAGGTTTTATAGGTATAATCTTGAATTTTATGACGATTATCTAATGCGGTAATGGAAATGGGATTGTTGACTATTCTCTTGAACTCATGATTCAATTCGCACAAAAATTGTAGGATTTTTGTTTTTTTCCTAAATTTCTCTTGAGTTTACAGACACAAGTCAAGTTTCAAGTACTTTTCATCATCATCATGATAATAATCATGCAAATTAAATACGGACCAGCTATCAGTGTGCGCTTCGTTGTGAGATTAATGAGAAACGATGCTTAAACTGTAACTGTAAACACCCAAGTGTCAACTAGCTAGAGCCATGTTTACTTTAGTACATTTTCTCATTCATAAATTTCTCCAATTTAGCAGTTTGTGCTAACACGTGTATCTCATATAACAGCAAACAAAGTTAAATCTTTGCCAGGAAAAACATTTTTCGGTACATATAATATTCGCGTGCAACATGGTACATGTTATTGTGAATTGATAAATACAAGTTTCGTTCTCAGAGTACAAAGCTATTAACTTTCGGTCGTAAAATATCATGTAGAATAATTGTCAAAGCATTTTCCTCGTTCTAAAACCGAAGATGACCTAAAAATGAAATAAAAAGCACAATGACACTTTGTTATGAAAGTGCATCTTCAAATAAAGTCATAATTTTTCTGGCAGTTATAATAACTGTCATTTAATTAAGCACATCATCATTGAATGCAATTCTGGTGCATATACTAATGTGTGCAATGACGTCTAGGTAAATAATCTAGGCAATATTCAGTGATGGCCTTTAAAAGGCGCTCTTGCTCTCTATCTTCCTCCGATGCATTTTGACATTGCCATTTTTCAACTTCTTGTCACCACACTGCAACCAGTGGCAAGGGCCCTATATAACATTTTATGATCCCACAGGACCTCCACAAAAACTACTTTTATTTTACTTTTAGGTATTACCTGACTTGTTAAATGTGAGTAGTAGTAGTGGGTCCTATATACTGCTCCCTGTTGTTGTTGGAGTAGCAGCAAAACTTATAATTAATTTTACATGCGCACCAGCTAGCCTTTTGTCGTTTGTCGCTTGTCGCTCGCTCTCGTAATAGCCCTCAGAAAGGCTCAAGGTTATGCCATTCATATTTCTTACTTATCTTTTGTGTTCTGTATTGTTGTCTACTGCTGATGTCGTTCATTTGCTCGAACTTCATGTTTGCTTGGGAGAATGTCTCCTGCTCAGCTTTTTTGTTTGGATCATTGCACGTACATAGGCAATGTCGAACCAAAAATATACAACCAAAACCAAATACGTTTTTGTGTGGAGGAATTAAATGAATTGTTCGATATTCAGCATACTACACACAACGAAGAAAAAACCTTGCATATCAACAGGCATCACACAAAAGCAGCCAATCCATCTGTCTACCGTCTGTGTACTTACTACCAACATGAAAATCACTAACCCTTTTTCGATTATCGTAGAAAAACAACTGCAAAGAGCTATAATGGGAGTCCTGCTATTTATATTTTTGTTTACCAATAAAATTGATATTAATACTTTTTGCTTCTTATTCTGGCAAGCCATGTTAGCTCCTATATCTAGCTACCGTCGCACTACAATCGTTATCCATCCATCAGTTAAATAAATGCAATCTGATACGCTCTGCTTGCCTAATAGTAGTAATATTTGGAGAATATTATTCAAGAGAGAAAAATTCCATTCTCTTTACATTTCTCTAACATTTTGTCCTCTCACCCTTCGTCTAACAATCTCAATACAAGCTCATACATGCATACTAATTAAACATAGTGAGGAGAAGCAGATGCATACACAAAGCCATGCAATGGCTCAGATTTGTTTTGGGGGATGGTCAAAAATTGACAACAAGGCAAACGAACGGATTTCTGTGACTTTGACTTTTGTCATGTTGAAAAAAAGGAACATTGAAAAAAAAATGTTTCTTAAGTGAGCAGCATGTAATAAAATTATTGGTAAGAAGGAACAAAGCGAGGCTCGACTATGATAAGCCCAAACATATTATATATGTGCTCTGGCTGCTAAATGCACAAGACTTTGATTTGGTTCTTGCAGTTATAAAAACCATGAAAAGATTACAAGTCCCATGATACATAGAGTCATCAAGATGAACAAACCAAATCAACAAGGGGGCTCTAACTACTGGTGCTGCTGGTGGTGTAAAACAACTTGTCAGAAGAAAAAACTACATTATATAAAAGACTGTCATTGTTGATGCGTGAAGGCGTCTCATGTTACACTAATGAATTTACAATATTTATCATGCTATGCCCAGCGCTACGATAAACATTTACAAGTCAAATATTAAAGTAGCTGGTTATAAGTTTGCTAATAATAAAATAGAAACGCAATGCCGACTGTAGTGCATTGCAAGTACATTTTGGCAACAGACCGAGAATATATGAGTTAATTTTCAATCAATATAAAGTCATCACCACGCATCAAGCCAAAACAAATAGTAATACAAAAGTTTGGTAATGAATCAAATGATTTTTTTTTCGAATGGATGGATAATGAATGGCGGACGCATGCAAATTTTTTTGACGCCTACTGCACATGCACAGCACACGCTTTTGACAAGTTTATTTTTATATGCTCTCCGCTCTTGACTTTATTTGCTCAGCTCAAGAAGTCAAAGTATGGTCTGCAGTTTTGAAAATAGAAAGATGAAGACAAAAGTGCATTCAATAACTTTCCATATATATTCGACTCAAGAGATATATAATTTGTAGAAATTAACCTATATAAGGTTATACCACTGCAGTTGCTCCTACCGTTGAAAATTACTAGGAGCACTCAAGATTTGACAGGGCTCTTCTATCCATTCATGGCGAAAACGCCATCATTCATTCGTTTTGTAACATTTTTGGTCAGTATCTGCAGCAGTGTGACAAAACTGTGGTCGCGGTCACTACTTCTGCTGCAACAGGCCATTTACTTTTACTCATGTTCCACTGATAAAAACGACCACCCATTCATATTTTATCATCATCGCCACCAACGAATGGTCCAAAGGAATTATTGCACGACTTAACTTTTCATGAATGTTCTGGCAGTTGTTCACTTTTCAATTAAGTCATATATTCGAGAGTCTCGAAATAGCTACAACAGTAATATTAATAGTTTGTACTGGGAATACGGAACAAGAAGGTATTTTTTTACAAGTTAACTACTAAAAATGTGACTCGCTAGTTTCTGTAGTAAGAAACGTCTCCAATATTTTCCCTTGTATTTTCCTCGCTAAATCCTTAAAAATCTAATTTTGAATGAACATCCTTGCTATACACCTGTTGCATTGAAGCTGCTGTTTACATTTATAATCCTTTTTAGCATTGTTTGTTTCTTTGTCTCATGCCTTTCTATACATTTACAAGCAATGGCTTTCTTCACTCTCCTTGTCACTACCTTGAAAGTTGATAGGTACATGCGCACTTTCGTATTCATATGACGCTATAAGGTGTTTTAAAACGATGTTAATTCTTCTCCTTTTGCCACTGAGCTTGTAATTATGTGGGTATTATTAGGTATTCATTTCTTATTTTTCTAGAAAAAAAACCTTTTTACAAATTTTATGCGAACCGCTGTGTACTGGCATTTGTGTATTAAAAAGCTTCAATGTTCACGAATAAACGTGAAAATGTGTAGCTAAAAACACGGTGAAGTAACCTCGGTTAAATGACTCTCGTAAATACGTGAAAAAACACGCGTAATTGAATGAATGAAAATGTTTCTTGAATTGCTACAGACACACTTTTTTTGTCTATGAACATTAAAATTTATTACCAATTCCGCTACTTCTAGAACAGGTACCCTTATTATTTGAATGAATTAAGATGGGAAAACTACCTGCTCCCTCTATAAAATATTTCATCCTTGATTTTAGCTACACATTTATCATGCGAGTAATCGTTTATCGACCTCATAATAGATAACAGGTGTCACATGTCTATAATAATTGGTATAATTAGTGACTTTGTAATTAAATTGGAGTAATGGCTTCACAGAAAATATTTAATAGCTGAGTATTAATGCAGTTAATATAATGATAATGATGACGTTAGAAAAACCTGTCATTCTATTCTATTGGTTGATGCCAAGTCTAAATCATGTTCTGAATCCCTACATAAAATTCGGAACAATACTATATTTATTCAGCACGCAAACAACATCCGAGCCATCACACCATCACGTCAAGTCAAATGTCATATAAAAAATCACACCACGACCACACATCGTCTCATTTTACGTACAATTCAAACAGTGAATATTTATGACGTGGTGAAGTTGTGGCAAATAAAACGCAAAACGATTTATGTCGTTGTCTTTGTTGTTGCTACATGCAAATACAAGAAGATACATACAAACAGTCAGTGATCTTGTCAACTGCTTTGAAGACGACAAACTTCATACAATAATGCTTCGTGTGTGTGTCTCTCTATAACATAATGACGTAAAGATAACAAGACCTTTTAATTAATGTTGCAAGGACAAACAATAGAATCAATCCAATTTAGACGGATGTGACTGTTGTAGATAAATTGTATTTTTTCATTACCAAAAGATCGTATGAATGAATTATTTCTATAAAAATGCAACAACAAAAACTGTAAATGTATCAATGAACTGTGTATGATACAGTCTGACGATAGAAGAGAAAACACGGAATTTTGAGTATTCTAGTAGATCAAACTTACATCAGTAGTAATCAGAGATATCCAATCCAGCGTAGAAAAGTAGAAGGATATACTCTTATCACACGTTTCTATACTTCACACCACCAGCTTTCCTCTTGGTGTGCTATAGCGCTGCCTGCTTGTCACTTAAATTCCTCTTCTTGTGCCTTTCTGCTTTCTCCTTCGCTGTTTAGTTTTTTATCGAGACTTCGTTTCGCCGTTTCTCTATAACTTTCTCAATGTTTTTTTCTCTCTGATGAACCAGAAAATTGAATCTGTGTCACCGTGAAAAAATACCATACAATGGGCATTGATTCCAAATTTTGAAGTATTTTGTTAATTTTCTAAGTGCATTGCTATTGTGTGCGTCTCCTTGCTTTTGTCTTGTATAATCTTCAGTTGTTGCTTGTTTTGATAATAATTTGTGAGATGAGATCAACTATTTTGTTGTAGTGTAGCTTTATGCAGATTGAAGACGAATTTGAAACCATATGTGGCTTTTTTGTCAGAAGAAAAGGAAGAAGCTGGCTTTGCCTGGCTATTATGGCTTTCGTTTTCAACTTGACTTGGCGATATGTGAAGAGATGACGATAATAATATGATGATGACGGTCTTTTGGTCTTGTCCTGCCAGATAGTTTTACAGTTGGTAACAAAGTCGTTTTCTCTGTACTCGGTGTAGTAGTATTTAGTAATAGTATGTGGTCGCAGGTTCACCACTGACTGCAATGTAATTGGCTTGCGTAACTTAATTTTCTCTGTGTGTCGCTCTTGCGGTATTAGCTTTGGTCGCACTGTTGAAAAATTGATGAGCTTCAAGTTGGTGATGATACTTGCTCCTGTTGTTGCTTCAGTTCACTTGAGAGAGAGAGAGATGTTCAATGTTCATATTATCCAACAAATCTCACTGACTGAAGTGTCAATTCCGTGGTACGTATAACTTTTGTACGTGTATATGTGAGTACGTAGCTGTACGGATAGGTAAACTAGTTTCTCGGGGATGTCGGAGAGAAATGAAATAAATGCCTTCAACAAGTGGATTGGATGACGATGGTGATGACGAGTTGAGTTGATCAAAGTTTGGCAGCAGTTGTAGTAGAAGTTTTGTCGTAATGGTACGTATGTAGAAGTGAGTTATCACACAGAAATATATGTTATTGCAGATTATCATACAAAATATAAAAAAGACCAGCAGCAACAGGCACACTCAAGCCACCCATACGACAAGGATGATATGCATCCACCAACTGAACTGATCAAGGTGAGGTGAATTGAATGTGGTATTGGTTGATGGAAAGCTGGAACTCGTAGAAGCAACCTGAACAACCAGTAGTACTAGAACTCCAGCAGCAGCAGAGAAGAATCACACTCCACCGCACACAACAGCACACAGGAGAACAAGTGCACTGCACACTGATACGATTTGTGTGAGTATGGATTCCTCTCATGTAATTGTAATATCTTCTATTCTAAACGTTCCTCTACATCAGCAACAGCATTCCACCAACTACCGTGAGCAGGAGAGATGCGGTGAGGAGGATGCTTTGTAAAATTATTTTTCTTGTTCTCTCCAAAAAAGTAGCAACTCCTCGGCTGATCACACACACTCTGTTCTCACTATATACTCAAACTCACACAAGCTTGTTCCGTGTTCAATCCTCAGAGAAGAATCTTTCAGTCAGACCCACAGAGTCAAAGTCACAGTTCGTAGTTGAGCCTGAAGACGAGGTTCAACGATAAGCAAGGTCCGTCTGTGTGTAATAGATTTTTCGTCTTTTCATCTACAAGTTGCTATCTCTTGTACAAGGTTATGTTTGCAATGGCATAATACATTAGGGGTGTAAGATGCGCATACTTTTATTAAGCACACACATATATATACCTATCTATGGATAAGCCATTGGATATGCTCTCTCTATCTCTATCTGACTTTAAATAATAGCTTCAATCAATGCAAAAATACGTAATAAGACAATGAAAACTGAAACAACTACAGAGCAGAGAGAGATGAGATTGGCATATTATGAGAGAGGGTTTGCTTTAAGAGTTCAGGTTTTTTAAACGGAGATGCTGATCAAGGTATTCACTTTTACTTTACGTAAGACTTTGTTCAAGCAGAAGAAAACAACCTGTTTTCATCCCAAAGAAGGAAATGGGTTGATAATATGACGATGCAATGTGAGGAGGAGAGGAATGAGAGGACCGTGAAAAATATATGGGGCAAGGTAAGATACAACAACCGAAATTCAACAGCACTGCATATACAGAGAGAGAGATATGTTGGATTGGAAGGGCAAAGGATTATCTAACTTGTAGTAAGCATATATTATAAGCTTGATAAACTGGATTTTTTCGCGATTGATTCAGGTTATAAAACTGTTCTTTTTCTGTAGACTTGTTTTGATTATTATTATGTAAGGATGGTGTGGTATGCTAAAGGATGATGAATGAGGATTAAAAAACGATGAATTCGCTTACTTCTTGCTAATAATTACTGTGTGCTACTCTGCATCGTTATCAAATATGGTTAAGATTGGAGATAGCTCATGTAGATGGCTAGTTTTTTGTATACTAAAGTTTGGAAACTTTACTGTCTACACTATACCCTATCTGCTGTATAGTCAGTACTTTTCCCCAACTCGTCTTTTTTAGTAGTCTTATGGTGTGGTAATGATCCCACTATCCCAGTAGCAGTTTACATAGATAAATTTTTATAATCCACTGAGATTAACTGTAATCTGATGCGATTACTGTGTAAAATTGCTTTGCAAAGTCATTCCGTGGTACAAATATGACTGAGATTATGTTTTAAAAAAAATATTTTTCGATATACTATTTTTAGATCTGCTGGAACTCCAAATCAAAGAATGATGACGATTCGCACAAAAAGTGGCTCGCGTGAGGATAATTGATGGTTCAGAAAACAAACAGCGCAGAAAACTTGATAAATACTTTTTTCTGTTAAAATTAAAAGGAGCAAAAACAAGGAGATAAATATGGAGGGCCACTATAAAACCAACAAAAATATCGCGTTTGCATGCGAGATAAATGGATTGCCTCTTATTATTATTCCTCTTCTGGACAAATATTTATTTACGACGACACATAAACAAACCGCTTCGTTAGATAAACAACAAATCATCGGCTTCTTTTTTCATGATTACTTATATTTGACTTAATTTTTTATAGATCAAAATTATTTATTTACATACCAGTCTCAAAGTAAACAAAGGAAAATTGTTCCTTTCAGAATCACACTTCATACATCTTCTTCATCAACACGAGGCACAAAAAACTTGAAAACCAATAAAACACGCAGAGTTGACAAATCGCAAACTTTGCAAAGGAAAACAAAACTTGAGAAACCGATCTACATAATAAATTACTTATTGTAGAATACCTGGCTGGAGCACAAAACTGGATAATTTTTATATTTATAAATTAAACACTATGTGAGCTATAAACAAAATATATATTCCCCTCTCACTTTACATATTATAATTATAATATTACATATATACACACTTTTTTCTCCTCTCCTTCTACAGAAACTATTGATGTTATAAGAAAAGTCTCATTCTTCTTCGTTGGAGATTAGTGTCCGTCGTCGTCACTCATTCACTCTCCTCGCGCACTCACACTGATCATCATGATGATGCTCTTCAATAACGGCCATACTCAAGCTGCATAAGCATACGAGCAGTACAATATTGTTGCATATTTTGTATCAAGTACCTAGAAGATGCAAGCAAAACCATAAGGAGACATACACGAACAAAGACACAGACCCAGACGCAGAAAAACGCTATGATGCAGAGGGCATAGTCAATCAGTACTTCTCTAACAGTAGCGTAGCATAATAAAGCTGTAAAAGGTACACATGCAAGCAATGTATACAAAAACGCATGTAAAATCATAGAAGAAAAAAGCAAATAATAAAACTAAATAAATATGTATGTTATTTACTCAATTATGAATCGGTATAAGCTTTAAGAAAACAAGTGATCTGTCTGTACCATACTGTACTAGCCAAATCGATAATATTCATATAGGTATGAGCATTGTTAAGGCATTCTATGAGAATTCTTCGTTTTTAAAAGCAAGCTGAAAGCGTTGGTCTTTGTACTCTGCAAGTAAAGTTGGTTTTACTCGCTTATCATTCAAGATAACATGTTGTGCGGCAAGACTCTGTTTGCATTATTGCATGTTGTTGGTTCATTGTTGGTTGTCTATACAGGAATGCGTTTCTGTATTATCAGAACAGGCAGTTGTAAAATGCAAGAGTAAAATCTCCACTGCAGCTGGAGATTGCATGAGCTTTTTTCATATTTTACAACAATTTCTCATTTCACATTTTAAGGAGATACTTAATAATAATATGAGCAAAGTTACAAGCAAAGCACACAAAATATCAAAATAATGATTATCACCTGGATTCGTGATTTTTTGCTGGCTATGTATGAAATAACGTTGTAATACGACCACATTATGCATCAACGGAAAAAAGATAAGGTACCAAAAAACCAAGAATACAAACTGCAATGTATGTGGTGAGTAGTGAACCTGATGATTTTCACGAGTACACGTGTGAGCGTTTCTATATAGCTCGTATGTATTAGTTCTTTACTATAAGGAGGTTATTAAAGGTAGTCCTTTTTACCCAAAAACAGAACACTGTAGTACAAGAAGAACGTTTATATCCACTCATCCTGTGTTGCTTAAAAAACGTCAAAGGAACTTCACATGAAAATCACGTATGTATGCATTTGGAAATACCTAAAGTGCTATAAAACTTGCTTTTTTAATCTTAATAAGTAGACTTCATTCTAAAGTATCGTTGGTTGTCTTTTTGGGGCGGAAGGATGAACCCTTTCATGTGGGCAAGTGTAATGTCTGTCCGTCCATTAACACTTTACCTATCCACTATTATCAGTTTGTTGGTCAATACGCTTTGTTGCGAATTAAAACTGTATGAATGGATTTTGAAATTATTACGGGCCAATATACTCATTCCAATAAACTTATTCGCTCCTTTTCAATGATGCATAGAACAAACCTTTAACCTTTCTAAAAGCTTGTCACAATTTTTTGTTTTATTCAATATTCAAAATCCATTCATATCAATCCTTTTCGTTTTTGCGGTTGTCCATCCATCCGTCCTTTTCTACTAGCTCATAGCGCACATTCATCTTCAAGCTGTGCTATTCATAGTGAAAACTATCACCAAAAGTAATTATGCATTCAGAGCATAGAACATAATGCAATGACGGCTACCAGAATCCATTTTCTTGAAAAGCTGATTCATTCTCCTTTTTCCTAGAGCACACACGTACAGTAAGGCTATAAGTTTCCTCGATAGCAACTTTTTTTGGAAACTGAAAAGAACAAACTTCATACTTTGAATTCTGAACAATAATAGTTATTATTATCGTATGGTAATATTTTTGGCTGTGTACAAGATCACGTACACGCACTCACTCATACAATATGTCTGAGTGAAGTCTGTCCAATATTAACTAACTGTTATCTTTATCTATCTCGTATTCTCACCACCGATCGCTTTTCTTGAAACTGCATTCCTTGAAGTATAGCTCATAGCAAATAGTATTTTCTCACTCAAAAATTTATTTCTCTCTCTTATAGCTTCTTGATCTGGTCAACAATACCAGTAATCACGAAATATCATCGTAAATGAATACATCATCAAAGCTTATGAATCATATAACTCATCATCCTCTTCATCATCAATCGTGCTCTCCACTTCATCTCTGACTAAAATGTTAACAATACTATAATTATGGGATAAACTATTTACTACTACTGTTCAGCAATAAAGCAGGATAGCAGGATGATAACAGGAAAAGAAATGCAGTCTGTTCTTGTTAATATGGATTTGTGTGTGGATGTTGTCGACGGCTGATGGTGATTGAAAAAGAGGAGGATGCATGCATGCTAAGGAAGCTATCATTAACTAGTGCAGTTAGATGAGTGAACAAAGAATAAAGAATAGTGGAGGCATTCATTTCATTTTTGGCTGATGAAAAATAAAGGGTTCGGTAGCTAGGCTGAATTTGTTTTCTGCGCAAGCCGCATCGTTGCATTGATTGAAAAGAAGTCAATAATGTTTACTGGCAACTCCTTCGACAATTATGATGTGAGCCTTTTTGAGAGAAAAACTAGTAATGCTTGCGTGTCCTCGCTGGAATAGTTTTAAGAGAGAAAAAAATGGACAATAATGACCATCATAATAATAAGGATATGCAGATGGATGGATGGAGAAGAAAATCGTGAAAAACTAGGTGTGTGCATGAGCATATAGTTTCTTGAGTATGTTATTAACTGTTTTTTTCTCTCTCCCTGGGACTTGGGCTGAGTCTCTTCTGGCAAAGTCGACCGCATACAAAATCTTCATGCAAGAACGACAACTACAATAACATCATCGATGATAATATTGTTATAAAAATAAGTTTAGTAATCTCAATAATGATAGTGATTGATTGATGATTTTAGGTCTTTGCTGTTTGTGGTTGACTTGACTCGCTTTTTTGCTCGGCACTCACACTCAATCATTCAATCTGTGCATATCTTGCGATTTATTTACCATATAATCCACTTGCAGAGTGCAATGTGTGCTCGCTAATGTGCATTTTGTTTGCATGGATGCTTGCATGCATAGACACGCAGTGGCAATCTTATTTTGCCTGTGTGACACGGCATGTCACTCATTTTGTACCAGTAGTAATCATTTTATTATCCTTACATAAACTTGCAAAAAATGGTGCTATAGAACTACTTACTCCTCAATACAGACTTGATTAAGCATTAAAGGCGAACTTGCATAAAAAAGTGCATCAACAGTCACGGAGAACCTCAAGCTAAAAGATAAGAAGGAGGAGGAGGAGATGAAGAATTAAAAAAAAAAGAATGAATTTGTGTTCTGTCGGCATCGATAATGTTTATACCTAATTGACACGTACGCGGTTTGTACATGTAATCATTCCACTATTACCTGTGTGCACTCTTTTGTTCTGTTGATCCAAACTCGAAACCTACAAGAAAAGGTTGATTTACTAGTGAAGAAGGTGGTGCAGAGGTTTTATTGGATAAAACGCTGTGCAAAAGTGCAATGAGCACACACAACAAGCTAGTAGCCAGACTCAAAAGATTCACTTTTTGATACGAGCTGATTAGCATCATCGGTCGGATATTTTGGTAACATGCATTAGGCTGTGCTTTTGTTTAATTTTGCTGATGGCGATGATATATTGATTCCTTTCAGTTTCAATGAGCTAAATACACACGAACGAAAATGAAAACTGTACTGGGTAATTTATTGTTACACTGTTGCCGATTGGTATGCGCACTGCAGCAGATATTTTTTGCCAACTTTGTTACTTGGTATTAAAAGGCTTATTATTGCGCGATAACTCGTATTTAGTGCGTGGAATTGACATGGACATATGGATTAGCAGCTATAAGCAGCAGCGTAAATGCTTTGGTGTTACTTCACGATTATTGTAATGTTAACAGAGTTATGCTAAGTGTGTATCACAAAGTGAACAATATAAAAAGGTACTACTTTGCTGCTACCTTTAACGCAGATTATCATTCAGCTTGCATAAAACCACCAACGGCAAAGTTAGAATCACGTTTTTGCTACCTGGATTAAAGATAAAGGTGGCAAAACATGAAACGCACATGAAGCAAGTTGCATTTTACTGAATCTACTATTAGCTAGTTTGCTACTTCTTGATATGAATATAATGAATAATTTCCAAAAAAGGCTCGTACTTTAATTATTGTAGCAAATTCATAACTCTAGAAAAATATAATGGTGGAAGTAAGCAGTGAACAGATCAAGAAGAAAAGGAATAAGTCATGATGAAAAGGGGGTATGAGTGCACCTAGGGCTTAAAATGGTTGTCACCAAAGACAGAAGACTGAAAACAGTGAGTGGGTTACAGGATTTGGTAGGTTTCGGCTGTCTGTCTTAGGAAAATGCAAATAATGACAAAGTCTTGTAGAAACACTGAGAATTGTGGCATTGTTGGAAGTCGATGTCGAGGTGGTAGAGTAACAATAATAGCAAGGTGCAAGTATAATGAAAAATCTAGGGCCGTTCATTGGTTTCTTGTCATTTCTTGCAATACTCAATATCACATAGAAAATATTAATGCAACTGTGTAGCAGGTATCCATATTATGGTAATAGATGACTACTTCTCTTCATTTCGTGAAGGTAAAATAGCGACAAAAATGAGCAGCATTTAAATAATATTGTTACGGACGATATGATAGTAAGAAGAAGGTAAGAATGAGAAGTGGTTTTTGTAGAGTGGAAGGCCTTGTAGTCCAATTTACAATACAAACTATCATGATGGTAAATGGTCTGGCTGGCCTGCCTGGCGAGAGTGACTTGACTTCTCTAAAAAAAATAGCCAGGTACTATTATACATGTACAAACTTTTCTGACTACAGGCAGTTTGTTCAAATTTATGCCAGGAGGATGTTGCATTCTGCTGAACTAAATAAAGCATCAAAATCAAAAATAGCCTCGCAAAGACCAGAGCTTACATAAGCTCGATTGTTATAAGTTACCATTTTTAAAACTCTTCATGCGACTTGACTTGAAAATTGATTGTTATATATTTTGGCTCTCAGCAAAAGAAAAACTCTTTTTTTTTCAAAAATTACTGGTTAAGGCAAGGTAAGTAGCACACGGAGATGCAGTAGCAAAATAGCAGCAGTGATTTTGATGATGATGACGACGATTATTGTTGCACGCCTGCAGCAGGACGCTGGCAATAAAGTAAAAGTACTTTTGCTCTCAAAACAATTTTACTAGCCTCTTCTCTCTCTCTCTCTCCCTCTAACTGTCTGTCTGCGATTATTGCATTGTGAGAGTCAAACTTTTGTGCTAGAATAGATCTTCACACAAAAATCTCTCGTCTCGATATGATGATGCATTATTGCATTCACAAAATATTATGCAGTCATTTATAATAGTCGTCGTCATCATAATAATGGTAATCATAATGAAAATTTGAGTTTGCTGAGCTACCTTCAAAAAAATGAATGGACGAACAACGGTGGACGCAGACAGAGACCTAAAAAACGTCATCATAGCAGCTGTGAAGTCACTGAAAATCGTGGCTACATAGTCTCCTCTCCACCACCGCCGCATATCTCAATGTATGTAATTCTCACTCTTTAGCCAGTGATTCAATTCAGTTCTTTTTTTTGGCTACATGCTTGTGTATACAGTGTTGAATTTGGATGCATGATTGTAGAGCTTTGAAAAACTATGCAACAATGTAAGCTTAAGCACGCAGGCCATTTTTGTTGGTTTGCTGACTTTATTGGTCTCTGTCTCACCATCTGCTATATATAGCTGGCTCGGTAACAGAATGAAATAAGAAGTGTTTTGTAAGACTTTGTAAATTTTTATTGTAATGTAATACCTAACTAAAAATTCATACGCAATCATATGATAATGTACAGACAGATACAAAATTTGGACAGACCATGCAAAACTTATTTAGCTTATATAATGAAATACGGCTTCTTCTACTCCTAAACTTATTCTCTTCTCAGAATTATTGTCTATCTGCATATTTTTGTCGTTTGCATTGAATCGTAAAAAAGCAAACTCTGGTCTGATGGTTGCGGATAATGAAGTATTTTTTTTATTAAGATCAAAGCATCGGTACAATGCATACATTACGTATGATGACGTATGAGCATTGGTGGCGATTGGAGATGGTGGAAAAGTGGCAAAAATGTGTCTTGTTCATTCCATGGCTGACTAGATTTCCTACATCTCAATCTAACTTTTTTTATTATCATTGATTATTTTGAGTGATCATCATCATATCACTGATCAGTTTACAAGTTTACATACAGAACACAGCACGAGAGAGATACACAACAATGTTCAAACAAGAAGGTATTTTATGGAGGCGATATACGATAAGAAGTTTAAAAAATGATTTAAAGTCAACCTTGTACACAAACAATCCATTTACCATTGTATGCATGCACTGTGAGCTGCAGTGTGTAATTCCATTGTATTTTTATTAAGCCAGCAGACTTTTGACAATGATCAAGTTTTGCAAAACCGTTTTTTTCGCAATCACATTAAATTTATTTCCAATATACTGTCATGATCAGAAAATATTCTTTATAGTGCTTCCAATAATCTATTCACACTACAAAAATTAATTGGATATTCAACTTTAATCAAATAAGAGAATGTGTGTAATAAAGAAATTTTAAATTATATGAATTGCGGCTGAGCAAAAAACATAAACGATGAAAAATGAAGAATCATCAGAATAATAAGAAAGTTAAGATGGAAAACGTATAAAAAGGAAAACTTAGTTTACTCTTAGCACATAACTTTAATCATGATTATTAAAGATGAAATGATATATTTAAAGTATCCCATCAAAGTATTTTGTTTTCCAATCTTGTCATGATACTTTAGAAGGCTTTAATTATTGCATCTTTTCATTATTAAGATTTTTAAACCCCTTTATTAAGCAATTTCCACCCTGAGAAAAGTGTATGTGCTTTACTATATATATTTATAGACATCATAATATGAACGCAAATTATATTTGCTATTCTAATAATATCTCTTAAGATAACAAAGAAGAAGATGAGAAGCATGCGTATCGTAATAAAAAGGAAGATGTAAAAATGCGTACTAATAAAATAAGACACGCACAAGAGGAGACTTCTCTGCAAACTTATTATTACCTACATAAAAACCTCTTGAAGTTTTACTTCGGTTTTATTACTTTATAATATATGCCGTTTTTCTTTCTAAATTTTAATGACGGCCCTGCGTTCTAAGAGAGTTTTATAGGGCCACATTATGATAATCAAGTCGTGCATGATCTTCATCAATAAGATGATATTGAATATAAAATAACAATAAAACTGAACAAAAGAATGACATTTTTATTTGTTTTTAGACAGAGTGAAACGCAGAACCTTTTGTGCGTACTTTGTGCCTATTCAGCCGTAGTAAGTAAACCAGGTAGATAAGTGTTCATTATAGATGAATATTGTAATCAGATAACTTATAAAATGGATGACCTGTTTCGAACAAAAAAGGAGACCTTGAAATTGAAAATATTTTTTATGTGACATGACATGACTATGACATAGTTTTTGCTCGTGCTTTTGGGAATTCTCCGATTCTTTATCTTCTAAACAAAAGTGTAAACATAAAGTGTGCTAAGCCCTTTGTTCTTGTAAAGCTGATGGAAATCATCCAAATTATGGTTTGAAGTGAAATGTCAGCAAATGAGATAATTAGTAGAAGAGTGAAGAGAGATTTTTTACAATTGCCCGTAGGAAACTTCCACATTGCCAAAAAATAAGCACGCATATATATTTTTGGTGTTCCAAACACACCTATTCATAGATACAAATAATATAATAACATGTAAAAATGCATCTCCTCTATTTCACAGTAAACATTATTTAATATATCCTCATTAGAGAGAAGGCTGGGCAATTCCACCACTCTAAAAAATCCAAGAAGGGAAAAAATCTAATTATGATGATGGTCAGTTCAGTGAGTCTGTTAGCTTATGGTGCTGACATAATAATATTACCAGCATGCCAACTTGACACATATTACTAACCTGCTGTTAGTTAATGGATGGAAAAATGGAAACACTAGACTAGGTGAATGAGTAAAGCAAAGCCCACGACTCTGACAACAACAAAATCTGTTTTTTGTGATCTTCATCAAACATCACATCCACACTTTTTCCTGCTTGCTGACCACGCATGCCCATACAGACAGAGGTGCCGTCATCATCTCCTTCTCAAATGTTACCTAATCATTTCTTATCGCTTCTCCTCTCTAGAAAATCAACGGCAGTAAAATTTTGTCCAAATGCCAAGCTCTTTTTTCTATCAGTTTTTTGTGCTGTTTTGCTTACGATGCTACCTGTGTTCATTTTTTCCATGCGGTTGGTTTACTGACTCAGTGATATGGTGAGATGATGAAGATGACTCTTGGTTCATCCTTTTTTATCCTCAGCATCCTTCTTTCTTCTCTTCTGCGCCATTCATTTCTCAGAATTCTCTTTTCTAAGAACCATAACAAAAGGAATAATCAGAGATAGTTTTTTATGATCATCTTGAAATCAACGTAGCATCAGCAAATACAAACATCCTATTTATTTGCATATATTCATTTTTTATGCTTTACTTTTTTGCACGTCGGAATCGGTCATGTCTTGTAATCAGGTAATCTAATCAGATACACATTTTTCATGCTTGTTCGATCCTCCTCCTCGCCTTATCATTAAATTTTCACCGTCATCAAAAAATAAATCGTCAGTGCGGTCTCATCATCCTCGTTAATTTGAAACCCTCGAAGAAACTAATCAAGGCATTGCACGAGCAAATAACACAAAGAAATATAAAATATTGCAACAAGTTTGTCATTTTCCTTCGTCCGTCATCAGCTCATCACGCTCAATTTAGACATTGATTTAAATAGGTACACAGACATAATCATAACTACGCAAAAATTCTCAATCCTATTTCAGAAATTGGGTCTTTTGCTTAGCGCAGCATAACAAAAAGAATCAGTCTGTGATCCTATTTACTTTCTATAATGTGAATAGATGCAATGTGCTCCAATTTTCCTTTTCGTTTCATAAAAACGATGTGATTGCTCTGACTAAACGCATTTTTATCCCATTTTTTTACCTCCTGATGTATACGCATTTAGCATCAATACCAATCATCATCATCATCACGTAAATGTGCTCGGATTGCATTTATGTATCTCATTCTGGTGCGCACACTGTACTTGATGCCATACGGTTTTGCTTTTATTGCAGCCAAGTAAAAAGACTGCGTATATCTTTGCTGATTTTTTCCTCCTCCTTTAACAAGAACAATAAAAAATATGCTGTTGCACTATTACTGATGTAGCGAGAATGTAATAGGTAATCTTAAACTTATGTAGACATTCCTACATTTCAACACATGTGTACCGACATGCTCATTTTACTCCACAGCCAACACTTCTTGTTAAGATTACGATGATTGTTGTAAGCATTTAAAAAAGTAGAAGTGCACTTGGTATGTTGTTGGTAAATAGGGATTGATTCAGTGCAGTATGCAGTTTAGAGTTGTGTAGGCAAAAGCGATATATATTTTTACGATTGTGTAAAGGTGTGTATGTAGGCGTTAACAGATCTTTCATTAAACCAAGCTGAGCGCGCGTGCAAAAAAGTTTAGTAAAAGATGAGAGAGAAACAGAAGCCGCGTTGGTGAGTAAGTGGTGGTGTGGACCGAAAGATATAAAATAATATCTGAGATAAGAAAAGCAAGAGTGTTTATTTTTATGATTCCTTTAAAGTTGCAATGTTATAATTGCAGTTGTATCATTATCATCATCACCACCTCCGCCGCATCAAAAGTAATGGCAGGATTGAGTGAGAAAAAATGACAGAGGTGTCGGTGATGATGATGAGTACAATGAATGAAAATTATGGATGCAATGTAAATATAGGTATGGAGTCAACTTTAGTAAAAAAAAAACTGCCATTTTGTTACTGGTTGTGGAGGTCGGCTATGAAAAGCAATCAAGCTAATTGTACATTAGCTAGAGAATTATTTTTATGATTGTTTTAATGGATATTTGATGATGTGGTATGGTGGCTGTTTGTCGCGTTTTCAGCTAGACTGGTAAACTTCTAATTACCACGTAGAGTACAGATACTTGTAAAGTTGTAAAAGTGTAAATATGTAAAGGTTACTTTGTGGTTTATTTTGGCTTTGGAATAATGCTCAATGATGGAAAGGATGTATCAGATTGAAAAACGCGTTGGGATAATGAAAATGAAATCGAGAGTGACACTTGAGCATAGTGATAAAATAGATGCTAAAAAGGGTTTGTATACTATATGTGATTGATTACAAAAGAAAGAGCTGATCACAATAAAAGGCAGAAAAAGAGAGGGAGGGCGATATGCAAAGAAAATGTATAAAAGCTGATCAGTGCACTAAACAAGTTGAACTGACAGATTAGATCTTGTTTGCTTTGATTGTGAGTGCGCGTGCATCCATGTAATGACATTGCACTTTTGGACTTTTGTTGAGGCGGATTTTCATACAAAAGCTATCGTGATTTGCTTTAAATCTTGTGGCTGATCTTTAATTGTCTCTTGTCGAAAAAACGTGAGACAAAAGAAGGTATTTATTTTTTATTTAGATTTCGTCTTCTAAACCGTCTAAATATATTAAATCCTTTTATTGTCATTGTCCAATAAATGGAAAATCGTGAAGTAAAATCAGAGACGGGGCTTGGTGACCCTATTCTCTCCCTCTTTTATTTACTGATTACTATAGTCTGCTCTGCTCTGCTCTTTGGATGTACATATCTTTATGCGCACCAGTGAAGCTTCTTTATGGCATTGATCAAAATAAAGTTTGAATATTTTACGAGACTATCCCTCTAACTTCTACGAATGAAAAACGAGAGAAATTGACTATAGACTCTCATTCTCACTTCTCAGTACCAATAATCATTCGCCTAAAGAAGATATACTAATTGAATCAGGAAAAAAGACAAAGACATTTTATCTGCTTGAATTCCATTATGGAAAAGAACTTTCAGTTGGAGTTTTTTAAGTTTTTAAATGGAAAAGTTTTCATTGAAACTCAAGTTGTATACAAAAGTTAAAAAATTTCCATTTTTACGCATGTCAAACGAATAATAAAAAAGGAAGCTTCGTATATAGCCGCAATAATGAGAGACCATGCGGATTTACTAGTATATAATACATATATGTACAAGCATTTGTAGTAAGTGTAAAGCATCACGCTTACATTTCGTCCATTTTTACAACTGGTTAAAACTTTACTACCTATATGTCATGCTGAAATTGGATATTTATTACCTTCTCTGTTTTTATCACTTTTCGTAGGAAAAAATATAAAATGAATGAGAGGTGTTTCATTTTCATTATCGAACATGTGTTGCTCGCTTACTTCAATTCACATAACATAACATCTGTATTTTGTGCTATGGCATGTGCACTTAGATTTGATTTTTGCCAATATTATATTTTTTCTCAGTCGAATATTTTTGCAAAAAGTCGATACTTGATTGCCTGCTGGCTAGCTGGACAAAAAATTGTCCGCCAGCGTCACATCAAAATCGATCGATCGATGTGATTGGATTTTGAGATGTGCTTGTTTGGTCCCGATCGTGGCGGAGGCATTCCATTACATGATTATTATATGCACTCAACCTGCATGACATGACATAGCAATAAAATTAATAAAGTGCAATTTGATGGACATGTTGTCCACATTTTTGGCTTCTTCATGCGCAATATAACCACAACGATGTTATTACTGATGATGAGGAGGAAAAAATGGAATGAGACGAGAGTTCCTGGAAGTCATTAGCTTTGCAACGAGTGTCAAACTTCAAGACTTGAATGATGTTGAGAAGGTAGGTGGATAATAAACAGGGATGATGATATTTTGCTCAGCTACAACGCGTACCTTGTACTCACTCACACATTTTTGACGGTCGCAGTATGCCACACACACATATACGTTATATGACAGATAATTAAGCATGTGTGGCTTTTATAATATGATGTTTTGCGGCTTTTTTGACGGATAGATGGATGTACATTATCGTCAAATGTACTGTGAGAATATGATGATTATACGGGAAACCAACGTCAGATCATGATAAAAAAATACATGGAATCATGGAAAAACGTGCAAGAGATTTGATGGATCATCCGCATCCGTCGGTCTCCCGCTCATAGCATTTCCCATGTCCTATCTTGCTGTCATCCTCCTCCTCCCACTCTTGAATAACAACAGTAGTATCAACGTCAGCAGCGTCATCACGATAATTTTATAATAATGGGATTTGCACGAGCGGGATGAGAAGAGTTGAAAAATTGCTGAGTTGCTACAAAGTGAGATGTGTTTGTGCCTGGCTGCTGCAGTTTGAGGTAAAATGGTGTGATAATATAATTAGGTTTCACATTTACTTGTCATGCATGTCATAATAATTATCATATTATCATGCTGATGGTTATGCACAGGAGCTGTAGCTTATAATAATAAACATATCAGCAAGAATAAACATTAGTGCACCGACAAGCTTTTGTATGAACTTATACTAATTATGGTGTGATAAAGGTTTGTGCAGGATTTTACGCGATGGAGAACAAAACTCTTTGAAGTGGCTTTGTGGCTGGCTGTGGGAGTGGAATTGGGAAAATGATTTGCGCAAGTGGTGGAATTATTTGGAGACAAAATAGCGTCATTCTTGACAAAAGCCATGCAGTCTCTCTGGATTCCGTAAATATTGCTTGAAATTTGTTTCCGCTTATGCCTGAATGAAGAAAGCAAAACAGAAATATATAGAAATTCATAGAAGTAATATGTGATGTACATTTCTGTAAACGTGATGAAAAGTGGTGTTTGGTGAGGACGTGGGTAGATTGTTTCACCATGAGAAGATTCTCGCTTTGCGACATTTTGTAGCTCAAAAAATAAATAGTATAGCTTTTCAAAATTTGGACTATTTTTTAGCCAGGATATTTTAAACTCCATAATCACAACATATTATAGCATGCTGTGCTTTAAACAATCGTAAATGTCTGCAACAATTACCCTATCACATTCATCATGGATGACATAATGATTCTTCAAACAATGGGCAATGTAAATAACACCATTTTTGCACATCTCCCTACAATATACAGAAACAGAACACCAAGACCACCACAGCTGCCAATGAAGAAGCTGTACAGCAAAATTCCCCAAAAAAAGTAAGTCAGTAGTGTTGTCACTGCCAATAAAACTGAACAACTTTTTCTCGTCCTTTATACATTATTACAAAAAGCACATGCCACGAGTTACGAGACATATTATATAGGTATAAAGTAAAAACGACGCTTTCATGTAATCAGTAAGTGTGCATGTTGTGAACGCTGTGTAAATATGCAAAATGAATGCTTTACAATTGTAAACAAACCCATTCAAATGCAAAAATAGGGAAGAAGAAGCAGTCATAAGAGATCTGAACGAGGAGCTATAAAAATTCTCTCATGTTTTTTAACAAAAATTTCAGCATGCTTATTTTACGAATTCTATTCATGTGCGAGTAAAGTAAATTGTATGATATATTAGGATATAAAAACTTTGCATAATATATCAGATCACTAAAATTCTCATGACTGGTCGCATCTTCAATATAATACATTAAAAATATCGTCACCCCAGAGAGTAAGTAATCAGTTTTTGCCTAACTTTTATTTTGTGTTCGTTATTCAATGTAACAGGAAAAAACATTTAGTACTTGTCTGGCTTACTCATCAGATCAAATTATTGATTTTTAAATTGAATACCTACATTAATCATACGTTTCATGATTAATAGGTAGTAGACAGAGGCTTTTAGTGCGTAATTGTCGTCTCATTTTGTATGTTCCTTGTTGACTTTTAGCATTTTATGTAACCAAACGTACATGCCTTTAAACATTTGTTCATGAGGTAGTTTCATAATAATTATTTTTTCGTATGCTTTTTAGACGCTCAGCTATATTCATTTTTTTGCATTTTCAGCATTAATCTGCGTCGACGCCAACGGCAAGAAAAAATCACATTTATTTCTTCCAATTATCACATCATTATGTATTGCTTACTCTTAATGGTCCTATATCTATCAATACAGTGTAAAAATGTGATTGCGATCTGTGTGTGGTTTTTATTTATTGAGTACTTCCACTATAGTGTGAAAAAATATTACATTTTTAAGCAAGAAACCAATCAAAAGCTGCACTATAATAGCATAAAACAAAAAGGTATGCTACACATATCAAGCATTCAGTTTGACAAGACAAAAGTTCTTTTTGGCCTCCGCCTGGTCGACATAAAGTCATTGCTTGGTTTCAATTTGTCAGTCGAGCTGGCTGCCTTGTCTCACAAATCCATACAATGTATGCATACTTTTTCATTTTGCATAATATTATGTAATCGAAAAAATGCATTAAAATTAACACCTTTGTTCATTCGTTCCACCTGTGTTTTCAGTCAATCATTCATAAATGCTAATAGGTTGTGAGTCTGAGAGTAAAAACTTGTACTTCCCAAACCCAATTACCATCCCGTACCACCACCATCATTAAATCTCTTTTTATTTCATTTTTGCGAACTTCTTATTTGAATCCGAGCTGGCATTTTAACTCTTTTTGTCCCCATAATGTGTACTAAAAATGATATATTGTTATGTTGTACATTTTACACCTATTAAAGCAACATCAGCTACTAGGTAACATAACGACTCTTTATATACGTGCTCTTTGCTCCGCTTATTGCTTTTCTTACTATGATAGTGTTACCTAATAGTCCCATAATGTCATCGTCATCCCATAATATTTCACATTGGTTGCGTGCATTGCACAAATCAAAAAATACATATAAAACCATACGATACAACCAGCAATAAGCAGGGTGAGATGTGAGATGCAAGACGGCAAAAAGAAACAATATCATCATCATTGCAAAAACACAACTTAGTAGAAGCACAACAATATATTTAATATCCGACATTCCAACAACCTCATTTTTTCATCTTTCTTGTGAGTTATAGGTTGTATATCATGCGGTGGTGACGATATGCTGCAATGACTTTGTAGGTAGACCTCTTGAGTGTAGTAATGTAATCGCAAATAATAAAAATGAAAGATGTGATGTGGGGGTGCTCTCTGTTGTGGCTGCAATATCATAACCTTTTGCCTTCTTGTTTAGTATACCTACATCTTTCGTTCTCACTCATACATTGTGTTTTTAATTGTTCAGGAAGGAACTTGATTTTTGACTCAATTATGCTAAAGTTTTTTGTGTGTTCTTCTTAAAAACTTCGATATGATTATTATGGATGGGTGAAGTGTGCGCGTGGAAAAAGCAGGAATCACTCAATTGTGATATTAACAACGGTAAAGTGTAATAAATACAAGAGTAATAATAATAAAAAATACAAAGACACACTGTAAATAGGTAAAAAGTTGTGTACTAGAGTAGTTTATTGTTGATAGATACAACAGGCAGTAGGCAGGTGTAGAGGGTTGTGGATTGGCTTTTCAGATGAATTCATGTATTATCTGAGTATATTATAGATACATAAGATATTATGTTTGTGCAAGCAAATATGATGTATATTTATGTACCTTTGAAGATCATTTGTTAAGCAATTGAAAGTAAAAACGATATGAGAAAAAATTCACTAATTTAAGCAAGATGGCAAGATAAATAAAATGTATCTTTTGGGGATCTTAAATGTTTTCATCATTTTATATTATTACTTTGCTCGTGATAACACAATATCGAGATGCATTTTTGAGATTAAGTTCAATATTGCTACATACGGAGAATTGAAAGAAAAACAATAGGAAATATGAAATGGAATATGCAGTCCACATGCATTATTCATAGTATTGCTGTGAATCTGTACCAATATATTAATCAATTTCAACATCATCAAAAAGGAAACAAGAAAAGCACACATACCTAGCTTCCAAGAAATATGAAATATCTGTGCAGAGCTAAAGCTAAAAAATTAAGTAGGTATTATAACATTACGTATACGTTACATATACGAATGGCTGAGTTAATTAAATATTCATTATTTTTACAGTTGTCTATTTCGTTGCATTTTGATTAGTACTGATCAGCTGCCTAAAAAATTTTATACACTTTAGTAGATTATATGCTAACATCAGCAAAGTACAATAATATAACAATCAACAATTTATCACAATCCATGCAAAACCATTCCATTCCATCAGCCACACGAAACACAACAATAAATTTGTTGGGAAGTACGATAATGATGGAGATCGTACTGGTCATTATTACTACAATTAGGATTCTATTAAAATTTGCAGATGTGCTTTTAAGCTTAGTATAGTAAGTGCAATATGATCCTATATATTATTAGGCATTTACGACTCTGCGCGTCCTTTTACGGAGAGTTGTTAAGCATAAAGAAGAAAAAAGAACAAAGCAATGCAATACTACACGAATGGTAAGAAGGATCCACTCGCTTCTTCTTAAATAACAGTTTTATTAATCGAGGTTAACGTAATAAATTGATCATTGTTTCAGAAAGTACAAATGCGTATGCTTCTATATATTTTGAACCATTGGAACAATGTATTGACGATACATGCGTAAATTTGGTATCGGCAATTAATTAAGCATCTCATCAAGATACACTTACACTTTTTTGCATATTACAAATAAAAAAAATAAAAACCATTATTTTACATTTTTATTATTTTGGAGCAATGCAAACTTGGTTAACCTGGATTGCAAGTTGTTCTTTACGACTGTACTAATTGTAATATTAGATCATCGTAACATAACATGATGCATAATATAATATCAATATCATCATATTACTCACTATAGTTTATTTTCCACTTTGCTTTTTTAGGCTACACAGCAACATGCTGATATTAATTGCAATATATATACATATTTTCTGCTCCATCATATTATATTGCTAGAATATCAAGTTGCACGATGCACTGTGCCACACCAAACCAAAAATAGCAATCAAGTGCAGAGCCACGCCAGTTTTTCTTTCAGCGTTTCATCCAAAGAAGGTGGATCTTGTGCATTTTATTATCATCCTGTTGTGTGAGGATTTTTTTCAGGGTGATCGAGTTTTGAGTATGGATGGACTCATAATGAAACTTGTAGGTAATTAATACTACATTTAAAAAATGAAAACAATATGTTTTTTTAGAATTAGCACACAACTATAGTTTTCAACAACTGGAGAAACGGGTGGAGTCATTTTGGTTGCATTTCAACATCAAAGTTTTCATACAAAATTGCACACATTATTTGTTTGGCTTTTCTTGCAAAAAGGGTTTACGTGTCTTCATGGTCATGCTCATCATCATAAATATCCAGCAAATGTTGGTCAAGATTAGAAATTGAGCGTGATATGCATTAATTTGGAACACCATTGATTACTTACTTGTTACACAAAAAATTGTGAGATAGCTAGATGTGAGTAAAAGAGATATAAGGGTATAGATTTTCAAAGATTTGTTTTCAAAATTAGATTCCCTGTCAATAGTATACTCAGTAGAGCATCAGGCATCAAGAATGTCTCTCATTTTTTCCTGGTTTTGAAGGATGAGAGTTATAGCTAATCACTGAAAGCAAAGTTGGCTTACTTCAATTGTACAATTATCACTATCATGAAACACTAGACAACTCATGATCAAAAATAAAAATGAGCTATTTTAAAGCTTCACACCGCAGGACGTTACCGGTCAAAGTGCTGATTTAACCGTCCTAATTCTTATTCATCTCTAACAGAAACCACAGCACGAGACATTCAGCCATACATGCATCTTGCAAGGTACAAGAATTATGACGAATTAAGATTTTTTATAGACTTTTTGATTCTTTTTTCTCCATCTTTATTCATCGCAGTGAGAAACATAAATGGCCAGTGCACAGCACGTTTCGCCACAGGACATGAAAACCTCAAGAAATTATCACTAAACTTGCTTCACGCATATATTCGCTGACAACTCTTCGCAACTTAACTACGACGAATCACCTCGTGCATTTCCAGATTGTATAATCCTTTTTTCTCAAAAAATGATCTGAAATACATCTCACCAATATTACAATAATTTTTATGCATTTGATTCAATTTTGTACATGGATAAATTAATGAGCTAGATATTATAACAGCCATAACTTCTTACAACACATACTGTGCCATGCTGCTTTAGTCCCTGCTTGGAGTCATCATCAAACTCAAGTAAAGATGAGGAATAGATACTGAACACTCAAGTGTAATAATATAATATGTAGCATGACATAGAAAATATGCTTAATAACTTCTTTTAATGTTTTCACAAGGTCTACTTGCAAAAATGCTGGCAACAATACGACAATAATGCTTTATTACAACGGACGGATGGTGAGCGAGCGGTGACGCGATTATATTATCATTTTCAATACTACAAACAGACATCATGTAATGAAAAAACTCTTCGTTTATTATGTCGCCTTAAAGAACATTTTTCTCTTGAACATGATCATGATCGCTGTTTCATTGCTGCTTCTCTGCAGCGCGTCATATTTTTTGCAAGGTCCACTTCCTTCATCATCATCATCATCACTCCATCATGATCAAGGAATAACTAAGGCGTCAGTCAGAATCGCCATTATCGTCGTAGTTTACAGAGGCAGGCAGCAACAGCTTAAGCGAAACCATTTTCATAACATGGACTTGGAGACTAAAGACCATCAACCAAAGGATCGAGAAGCAATAAAAATTGCTTAGAACAATCGAATAAAAAAATGAAAATCTTGTATGCACATTCTACGACGATATGGCATTGGCTTTGAATGGATTTTCTTCTAAACGAGCTATTAGGCTTCTTGATCCGCGTTGCATTACAATTTTTGCATTGATGGAAGATGACGGTCATTACAAAGTACACTTTTGCTTTTCTTTTAAACAGTAAGAATATGTGGTAAAGCAGAGGTATGCAAAGAGCCAACAAAATCGATCCTTACATGACGGTCAACATGATATTCGTGAAATGTTCATTTAAACTTTTGTCCATTGTTTTTAGCTAAAAGGGTGCAATTATCATTACCATCGTCATGCCCAAAAAAGAATAAAAATGGTAAAGTGCACAATCATCCTCCGCATCGCAATTATAATGTGCATTAACCTAAGTAGGCAGGCATACGAAAACGTATATAATTTGGTCATCAATCATTCTTCCTTCAGGTTAAAAATAAAGTATAACCATTTGCCCGTATCACTTCAAACAGAGCGAAAGATTATGCGCACACACTTGCTGGATAAATTAAACTGGAAAGGCCAAATTGGAAGAGGATAAAATAGAGAAAAAAGTTATCAAAAATCAAATGAAACTAGTCCTTTTATAGCTGGTATCGTAGCGTGCTGCTGCCTTGTGGCGTGGTCGCTGTCTTTTTCCTGATACTTTTGGAATAAAGACTGCGTCTGAGAAAAATTGCAAGCCAAATGCCAACTCATCCTTCATGAATTGAAGATTTGAACCATTCAAGGGACAATCTCTTTATATGGAACATGAATACATTGATCATTTTACTTTTTGCTTGACAAGCTTTTGATACAAGCAACAATGAAGAAAAATTGAAGCACGAGAAGCGCAGCAAAAAAAAAGCTTTTATGAAAATGGACATGTTACACCAGCTCTCCACGTTCGTTCCCGCGAATATACTTACCTGCTACATAAAACTGATCAAACACATTTTTAATTTCAACGAAATTCTTTATCAGTTTAATTCCATCAGTATCAACATCATTAACATAATCAACAGAGAATGTCAGTTTCTATTTATTTTCAAATCTCAAATGTACACTATACAATATTCCTATTTGTACCTGCTTAACTATATGTAAGTATTTTCATCACGGCTTAAATCTATAATTTTTATTTGAACAAAAAGGTAATAAAATGTTACCCAGATAAATATACATCCATATAGGTATATGTACATGGTGGTCTGGTGGTTTATAGATACCTATGGATATGTGTGTAGTAACCTGATTGACACGTTATCGTATATCGTCACGATTTTTATTTGGCTGATCAAGGTTGCCCTCATCATCATCAACATCTGCAACATCCATTTTTCCATTGTATGTTGTGCTCCATCCATCCATGCATACTCATTATAAGCCATGATGATAAGTTTTTTGCTTACGCAGGCAGACATCAAATAAAAAGATTTTTCTATCTATAGTCTTATTCTTATTACTTTATTACATGTTCAATTCATTTAATTGTAGTTTATGTTACACTATCGAAAGGAGTAACATCCACGAAAGAAATTATTATTGTAGGTATATCACTTTTTCATTATAGGATTTCTCAGGTGCAGTACAGAAAACAAATTGTACGTAGTAAGCATAGATATCCATGAAGCTACTTCATAACTGTTTGTGCACCTGTATAAAACTTCTTGAAATAATGTGAGACTCACAGGCTTTTTCGTTTTCGTTTAGGTTTGGTCAACCAAAAGTGAACAGTGTTCTCGACGATGGATAATGATTATAAAAAAATGCTCATACACACTGGTACTGGCTAATTGTTGTTAATAGACTCGCTTAGATGTACCAAGTACCAACATTGAAAACCAAATAGGATTGTTTGAATGGAGAGGTAGCAGGAGCAATATTAGTTGGCAGAGTTCATTACATATTCTATCAATACCAATAAAATGCCCTTGCCTTGCCTGCCTTGTCACTTCACCTGTTTTGTTTGCAGGCTGATTTCATGACATTCTTTTTCCTCTCTGTCTCATTCTATCTCTCCATGTGAGCAGAGAGAAAATCTACGTACGTCTTTGCTTATAAAGTCAAAATATTATCAGGTAGGTATACATAATAATATGAGCATGTATGTTTATGTATAGATTATAGATAGGGAAATAGGAGTGGAAATGATGTTGTGCTGTGCGTACTTGATTTATTTGATGTTTTGCGTCACATAGGTAAATTTTCTGTGATCAAACTGTAATTAACTGAAAATGCGTGGTGGTGACGCTGGTACTCTTGTACTAGTTCATTGTTGGCTTCGGCTTTGCTTCATGCTGATGTTTGCCCTTCTCCAAGTAAAACACAACTACACGGTTTTTACTTCCGCTCTGATAATGCATCTCTATGATGCTTATGGAAGGAAACAGCTCAATTAGAATTTGTGTAGGCAGCATAAAAACAAGCCCACACAAACACAACAGCTGCAACATAAACCTGAAAGAGGTGGTGGTGGATGAAGCATTTGGAGACGGGGAGGATTGCAGACAGATTTTTTTGGAACCATTATTACCGTTTGACATTGACTATTTAGTGGTAGTACTTAAAATGATTTGCATGGGAAGTAAATAAAGTAACAAGCTAGATTTGCATGTTTCAACTTCATTGTCATGATGTCTGGTGTCTGCATGACATAAAAAATTGCTGGAGTGATTGACTGGAGTTTGCTGGAAGGCCGGAACAAAATGATCGTTTACTCGTCCTAACAGTCATTTCAGATGGAGAATGAATGAAACTAATCAAAAGAAACTTGAACTGTCGTAAACACTTGGAAATGGGGCTATTTCAGGCAATTATTTTGTGTCAAAACTAGATAATCAGAAGGTATTAGTAGAGGAGTGGTTGAGTAGCGGTTATAATGATCGGAAATTTGAGAGAGAAACTTTATGATTCCCAAATTACCTGCAATTTATGTTGAAGATAGGACATAAGGATGGGTTAGTAGGATTTTGTGTAGTTAATAGTTTGGCGAAAATTGAAGCTATTCATGCAATCAAATTAGTCGACACACAAAACAATTAAAACGTTTCTCCCAGGTAGACAGTTTCTCATTTTGAGCCATATAATAGGCAGAAATTAAGCAATTTCTTTACAAAATACTGAAATTTTTGCTCATAAACTTGTTCCAGCAACCCAACAATGATCTAAACTGCATCATAAATTGTGCTTGCCTTGTCAAAATGGATGTAATGTAATTTACGAATAACTTGTAGCACAGCTACATAATTATTATAAAAATTGCCTGGAGTGCAACCTGCATAGTACGAACTTGGAATATTCAATTTTTATATGAATTTTTCTGAAATCTTCACCCGCCGTGCATATCCATGTTCGTTAAAAACCAGCTTTATTTTTAACCACATCATGCTAAGCATCCTGCATCTAAGTCAAAAACATGCCTGGAGCATCATCAGATTTTTAGCAAGTCACAAATGGACTGATAGGAGCATAAAATACAAGGCGAGATTGAGTAAAAATTAGAATACATAATATTCTGAATCTAAAAGAATAAGGAAAATGATACGCCTGGAGTCATGATCAGCTGTATGCATCATTATAAATGTCATTTTTCTATTCTGGAATCGATTGTTTGCTCACTGTTCTGCTTATCACGACGATCACTTGCTCAGTTGGTGGTGGTGAATGGTGGTGAACAAATCATGGTGTCATTTTTTCTATAGTCATATGAATTCGTCTTTAAAAAAATTATGCTCCATGACTGGAAGTGGAAAAATATATGCTTTTATCCTGGTTCTTCCCAGTTTTCCATCTAACCAGTTATCAGTTTGCTCCAGTTACACCATCTAATTTATCAAAAGATAAATTCCTTATACTGCACTGATAGTGTGTAGGGATTTTAATATTGAAGCAGAAATGCATTGAATGATGATGGAACTTGGGTTCAGTGGGAAAGGTGTGGATCTTATTCCTTTACAAGGCATACCTATTATACCATTATATGTCATGTACCTATGCTTACACATGATGAGACCGATAGAATGCTTGAAACCACTTTTTTCGTTTGCACTCTCCTCTCAACATCTTTGTACCGCAACCGCATAAATAACTGAGAACTTGACAAGCATACACTTATTCATGTTATCCTATGAAAAATTTTGCATGGCTCAGATTTTACATTGAAATAATGTTGAATGCATTTAGTTTTTGATATTGCAGAAGGTATCAAAAGTTATCTTGAATTTTTATTCAGACTTGATGTGAAAACTTTTCAAGATTTTAATATTTCTCTAGCGGTTATGCATTTAGTTCAGACTTTGTCACTCTGCATGTTCTACAATCAATTTAACATGACAGGCTGCGCCTGGAATTACGGATATCAATTTTTTGTAAATGCGATTACTCTGATAATGTCAATAAGGTTTGATTACATCAAGCAAAAAGTAAGCAGATTTATGTGTTAGCTCATTCGCAAAATGTTGCAGTTTTTCTTGCTTCTTTAGAGCCACCATAAAAATTATAATTTACCTCAATTCTTACTCAAAGTAAAACATACGCAGACTTTTTCTGCATTTTGAAAAAATTGAGTTGTGCAAGCACTTTTAAGGCTATTGATCCGTCAGTCAACTTATCAAAACGCATACACATCACTGATATGCACTCATTGAACATCCATCAGATCAGCATTCCAATTCGCACTGCTTTTAGATTCCTTTGCTATCACGGATTGAAAGTGTGCTCGTTCGGTCTCCATATTTTTTTCTTGTTTAAAAAATCAATTCTTTCCACTTTAAATACATTTTTCACAGAAAAACGCTATGATTGTATTTGCAAATAATATGTAACGCAATAATGTGTGCGTTGCAATATAACGGGTACAAGGATACTTTTGTTGACTTTTCTGTGAAAAACATCATGTTTAAATATTTTCATAATATTCAACAATGTAATGACATTACTAATCATACATACAATAGCAAGCATCATCATCGCTACTGCTTTTTTCTACTTCTCTCTCCCTCTTGATCTTGTGCAATTTTTATTCAATGATGATATTTTATGTATTTTTATGACTCTTCTCTACACATTTTTATTACTTTATTATTACCACCATCACTTAAACTTGCTACAATATCTAGCCTGCCTGTTTTTGTGGAGTTGCCCCTGCTCCTTTTCTTTTTCTGTAGAATTTTGCATGCAAACCTGCAGCTGGCCAGCAAAAGCTCTTCACGCTATTAAACGTATAACTGTACTTTACCATTAACCATCATTATCGAATTTTATGACCATTTTTTCTCTGTGTATTCATTCCATCACCTCTCTATCTCTAAAAAACGAACCAGTCTCAGCAGCGTGGCATTAATTAGCATAGAAAATTCCATCATCCGTAAATACGTGTCCATTACCATACCTGGAAGTTAAAGCAGAACATGTTGCGGTACTGTTTTATGTGTGTCTGTGCGTGCACTTCTTTTCATAATAATTAGCTGATATTTTATATTCATTCCAATCAGATCAGGGACCAATCATCATCATCAATTTTATGAACCTATAAAGCAAACAAAAGATCAGGAGAGTATTTTCTTTGGAATTGAAAATTCCTTATAAGTTCAGGGCAGTCAAAATGGTTAAATTACGATCATTCTTTTTCTGCTGATGCCTTCAATTTCGTCATCATCAAAATCACCAGCAACTGTGATCACACCGTCCGACTCTTGACTGTCACCGTTTATACTTATCTTATAGGTTTTTCGTGCCAAGTGCCATGATGATACCATGCCAGCAGACCAGGAGATGCGTGCACTAACAGAGGAGGTGGTGGTGTGGTTCTTTGGTGTTACCTTCAGATCATCATCATAAATCATGAAATAAAGTAAAGCAGAGTTGATGTCATATAAAAAAAACTCTATGTCTGTCTAACTGACTGATTGTGGTAGAGTAACTAACCTCGATACATTCATTAAACATTCAAACTTATACGAGATACAATACAGATAAGTAAACACCATCAGTCATCATCATCTTGCATTTTCAGATTACTACTTCAATGGCAATGACAAAAAATATGCAATGCAATCCCTATAATAGCCCATCCATCCATGCGAGCACAGAATTTTACATTTTCGTCTTATATTTTTTTATTATGGTTAATTTTCATTTCACAATCCTCGTCATCGTCAAAATCATTGACAAAAAAAAAGTGATGAAAGGAAGGTGACATATTGTACATGTTTACCTGTAATCTCTCAAATTTTGTATAGCAGCTCAGCTCAACACTTTCAGTTGTACGCTCATTTCATATAATTTTTTTGCCATGTGATGCGACGACAGGCGAGCGCCTCCATCATCATCATTCTTCCTCCACATTTTCATCATTGCACTGTTAACTTTTTTGGCCCTCGTAAAAATCTTCAGAAAATCGTTTTTACGTCTGCGTAGTGTGTACAATGGAATAAGGTGACTTATTAAATTACCACAAAAAAGGGGAAAATCTGCAGGCGGTACATGGCGAGCCATTGAATTAAATGATATCTGTCTAATTTTATTATGTCTCCATTTAAAATCCTCATTATGCAAACTGCAGTTCAGTACAGCATACATAAACTAACTTGTCAACTTGCACTTGTAATGGAATTTGCGATGCATAATAGTATAATGCACACATTACTACCTCTCTAACTAGCATTTATTGATGTGTAGTTTTTTTCATCGTTTTAATAACAATAATATTAGTTAAATTTTTTAGCAGCACCGACAACAATACGTTTTTTATGTTTGTGTGGTATATGCTGTTATTTGTTGGGTAGGTTTTGATAGTAGAGTGGCGGTCCTGGCAATGAAATAATATGTAATATGACATCTCTGAAATGTGATCCAAATGGCAATCAATTCAAGGTGACACTGATATTATTATGGTGATGGTTGGTGGCAGTCTGGTGGTAAAAATGCAAAGCTAGTTAAGAAATCCCACCACAAAACATGGCCTGCCTTAAAGGAATGCAAAACTGCAAGGTAATAATGCAGATATATTGCATTACAATGTCGATGTCAAGCATTAATAATATCGATATGATGATGACGATAATGTCGGTCTGTGTCTGTTGCTTACTTTACTATTCCACTATTTATTGTTTAAAATGTCACGTTTATCAAATTTGTTGAGCAAAAACACTTGGAATTATAAAGGCGTCAACCAACACGAGTTTAAAATTATTGTACAAATTTCCGAGCAAATTTTATGTCAAGAATGGTACTGCTCGTGATCAGATTACCTACGTAAATGACAAAAAATTATCCGTTCCTTTCAACAGCTTAGAAACCGTGATGTGATATTTTTGAGTTTTTTGTGGAAGAGGTAAGACTTTTTTTGTTACGAGCGTATACTTTGTTTGCAATTAGTTGTGGTCAGAATAGTCGTTTCCTTCCTTCTTCTGCCGTACAAAATAATGTGCTATAATAATAATAGAATGATCGATGAGTGGATGCACTTACAGCGTACACATGGTGCACTTAAGTACACCTACCTTGCACAGTTTGAGTGTATTTTTATAACCCATTATTATCATTATCAAACTGTAATAAATTGCATTAAAATCAAGGTAATTCCTCAAATTTCATGCATGCAGCAGATACAATGCAACTGAAAGTGGAACTTTATGGTTGTGCTGAGCTGATCAATATTTTTTGTTACGGGCTTATCATTCCCATCACTAAAAATATGGACGAGTAGTTGACTGAGGTTTCTTTTATTGTTCCGTATTTCCTTCCTGAGACGATACTCAGCAGTAGCAAGCAAAGCAAGCATTAGGTTATCTAAAATGAGGTTTGACAGTGAGAGTTACATTACACATATTTAAGTGGTATATTGGCAACTTTATGATAGACATTAATTTCTTAAGATATCAGAAAAATATTGATGAAAATTTCCTAAAATACAAACTTCCCTTCTTCCTGCTCTCCATTCCAACAAGTATGCACGTGGCGGTTGGCAATGTTCATTTGCCTGTCACGGAATAACTTTTTTAAACTAAATTCACACGTTCACATGCAATATGCGCATCGACTGACTCATCTTTAAGATGATATTATGCTGATCGTGATGGTCTGTGTCAGACTCTTTGTACTTGACTCATCATTAGTATATGATAAGCATTAAAGTAATCAAAGCGCTTTACAGAAATGATGATAGTTGTACTAAAAAGTGATTAACATATTGTAATTGTGCATTTTTTCATGTAAAAAATTCTTGTACAGTCATTTTATTTTTCAGCATCTTGTACACAATAAGATTCAATATCGTACCAGGTACGCCTACCTTTCTTGTAAAATATATAATGAGAAAGATTCTTTTTTCCACAGAAATGCAAGTTGTTTGTAACAAAAGATGTATCAAAGTCAAAAGTCAAGCTGTATACAATTAGGCATTTAAAAGTATTATAATGAGTAACTACCATAATCATTCAAGTACATACTCTTTTATTCTCTTCATTATCACAATCATGTACACAAAAAGCCTAATTTTTTCCTCAAATGAAAAAATCTCCACAGACTTTTATCTTCAGCTTGTCATCCGAATGAATAAAAGAATGCGGATAATGAATCATTTAGGAGGATCAATCCTTGCACTATTATCAACATCAAACAAAAAAGTGGGTACATGTATATGTATAAAGGAGCAAAAAAGAAAGTGAAAATTATCAAAATAAGAAGGGATTACACTTGTTCACTTGTTTTCATAGCTCTCAAGAACTAGCTGGAAACTTGGAGAGAACATTTTTTATTAAATTGTACACAAGTTCTTGAGAGAAATTAACCAAAGGCACCTTTACAATATATTAGTTGTATAAAAAAGGACTTGAATCTTGTGAAGAAAATATGTGCGAACACATTTTGAGCTCCATTATAGTGTCTAAAAACAGCATGGCACTTGTCGAGTAATAGTCAAGCCTAGCAAGAACAAACAACTTTTTTGGGAGCTTTATTTTCATATTTTCTTTTCTACTTGTTGTTTTATTATTGTTTCCCATCAATACGGCAAGTTCCATTTATTACACGTTGTCCATCCATCCACTTTTGTCAGTCATCAAATCGCCAGTACCATCATTTATAATCATTCTTTCGTGTCACTTGAATTGCATTAGCATTTATTCTATTCAAAACATTGAAAAAGGTTCTACAGATCTCCAATTCCTCTTTGTGACTAATAAATAGTCTTGCTGCTCTGATCCTACTTTTCTTTATGGTAGCACGGCTTTTGGATGGAAAGAGGATTTGGAGAGAAATGAAAGTGGTCTTGGTTGGGTGTTCGTTTTGTTGCTTGCCGTAGAAGAGAACTTTTCAAGGTCGCTTGGTTTCTCGCTGGTGGACAACAAGCTGTACGTTGAGCGAACGAAAATTATCTCCTTGCTTGAGTTGATTTTGGCTGTTTTGTTAGATAAAATGTAGAAGAGATTTTCATTTTGCATCTTCGCTTCTTTCGCTCGAAATAATGTAGAATCTTTTATGTAAATAAATACAAAAAACAATAGAGTATAGGTACAGGTACGTGCACGTTACATCTTTTTTTCCAATTCTTCATGCGAGCACATCGTCCACTTGCGCCTACATACATACTTTAATGTAATCCTTAAACGTTTCCGAGCAAACTATGAGCAGAGCTGAGTGCAACCAAACAAGTCTTCTTGTAAGAAGGCTAATCACTGAGGGAGAACCAGAAAAAAACGGTTATTTTTTCCATTACTTCTCTTCCCATCTTCTAGTTCTGCAATGCCACTTATGCATTTCGAAAGATAGGAAAAGTATATGTTTCTGGTAGTTAAAATGGCAACGTCTTCATGTAGCAAACATGAGCATGTCATGAAAAGATTTTTAAATATTTATTCATCCATAAACTTAATTTAAGCAACCTAATACACTTATTATGGCACGAACAAACAAGTGAAAAGTATATTTTTTTTTAGATTCTTGGACGAAGCAAGTTGGAAACAAGAAAATTACTTAGAAAATCGCGGTTTTAAGGATTTGTTTCGTTCGCATAGCCATACACTATAGAATCAAATTTTTATCTATTAATTGGAGAATTACAGAATTGCTTTCGGGCGAATATTTACTCGTATAAATATAAAATTTTATTCTATTTTATCTTTGCAGGGTCCCTTCCTTTTTGTGTTTATTTTTCATTCATACATATTACCTTTCATCAATATTTTAGCGATATGTATGATAATGACAAAATAAAATGAAGGTCAAGGTCATGCATGCATATATTCTAGCCAATCACACTGTTGCATTATCAAATATACAGTGTCATTGTTGTACATTGTTGCAAGTAATGATGGTGACGTGTTGTGGTTTTTTAACTCCATGTCCTCACACACTGCCAGCGTTCTCACTTTCTTTTCATTTTTCAGCGACTCAAGTGGTTTCAGCTACAGATGAATCACAGCGGGATGACGACAAGACGATTGACGACACGTTTTTTGAGGGTTGATTTTGGGCGCGCTGATTTTTGAACGAGTATTCATTTCCTAAAAATTACTTACGCATCTTTTTACACATTTTACACTAGCACTCTATATATTTTTACAACAGTCGACCTGAAATACAATTCACAAAATAGAGTTGACTTTGATCAGTAAAGGTTATATTCATTATTTTTATAATCGTATACGTTTTTGCACAGGTACGCATAACTTGAAGATGTTTGCAGTGAGAAATAGAAAATTGAAAATGTGAGTTTAAGATTATAAAGGTCTTAAGAGAAAAAATTGTCTGAGGTAGATATTATGTAGTTGCTTAAATTGCTCATGTTAATGTGTCAATGCAAAGATTTTTGCAATAATGGCTGTTTTGACGAAGACAAAGCGAAAGATTGGCGAAGCGAAGTTGCTCAAAGATTAAACTCTAAAATTAGGCTACAATGCAATATGTGATGTATAGAAAAGTTAGCTTAACGTTACGTGTTCTATAAATTAGGTTGAACTAGAAATATGAACTAAATCTACTTATCACTATCAGTATTTGTAATCTGTATACCGGGTGGAATGACAGGATACATCATTACAGGACTTGGAGGTGGACTATCAGTTCTGGAAACTTCGAGATTATTAGTTGACCCCATCGCAGTTGTCATTTGAGGAAGCGGACTTGTGGATGTGGTAGATGCTCTCCTCTGATTTTCATATTCCTCCACCCATTTAAGTTGGTTTGGATGGGAATACCTTCGTCCAGAAGCAGACTTTGTTTGACCGTAATAAAATACGGATAATTGCTCTTGAATGCTGATTTCATCCAATCTTGAGCTTCCACTAACTCCACTTAACGCTATACTTGGTGTTCGGGATTTCATCGTTTCTGGTTCGACCGAATTTTGCTTACTTTTCTTTCTTCCTATGTTTGTGGAACACAAAAGGAAAACTTGGTTGAAAGAATCGCATCCATAATTATTGTAATTTGCATGGTTTTCAGAGGTGAATGAACAACAAAAACCAGCTATAAAGTCGACAAATACTTGTTCAAGACGGACATAAACATGCTACACACATACATACCTTGAAAGCATCGGTAGAAGCAACCAATGCAGCAGGAGCAAGGCCACCACCCCATTTTCATTATAAGGGACTCCAGTGTGGATGTGAAAGAATAATTTGTATTTTATATTCAATAACTAATTTTGGTTTACTTTGGCTTATTGTTGGTCTAACGAGGAAAATATCGAATGTGGGGTAATCACGAACAGTGAAACACAAGTAATTTTCTCTTTCTTTCTCTTTCTTGATATTGGCAATAATAACCTAACTACTGAGAAAGCTCTTGTGTTCTTTTCCTGCTTTAATACAATCCTGTAATTATCTCTTGCAATAAGCAGACGGCTAATTCAGAAACATGAAGAGAAAAGGAAAAACAATACATCATATAATGATCATGTAATTATACTCAAATTGCTACTATAATCTGCTGGATCCAGGAATGGAATCAACAGTTCTTTCCTTCTACTTATTTTTCGGGAAAGGGAAATATATTGAAAGACCTCAGAGAGTTAAAGGGCAAAACTTGAAAGGTCAGGTTCAGGTACGAGCTGGGTAGGATTGTTTGTTGCAATTACAAATCACGTGGTGCTTGCCATGTACTTATATTTCAAGGCCGCATATATTTAACCCCTTCAGAGCAACAATATATTTATTGTTGTTGCTGTCTCCCGATGCGTGACCATCTTTCATTGTGCATCATTATTATAAAGTATTGTCCAGTTGTTGTTTGTTGAAGTTTTAAAGCGGAGCGCAGCAGTCAGATATGTCCCGATCACGGTCAAACGATAAATGTTGCGTTGTAGCTGTCAAGAGTGCATGACTTTTCTGCGTGGGCATTTGTCATCGTTATTGCTCCTGGAATAAATAAATAACAAGAACAGCATGATTTTATGAAATCAGTTGGAATTAGACAATTGCATGGACTTATTAGGCTAACGATGATATGCATAAAAAGCTCTACAGTTTCATGCTTGCATACTTTCATGAAAACCTACCTACAGGCGTAAAAAAATTAGCAAAATTTTGCACAATAATGATATAGTTTTGGGCTATGACTTGTAGCTCACAAAGCAACAGTTAAGGTTGCAAATAATTATCAAAGGTCAAATGTATTTTTGCGCAACATGTTCAATACGTATACCTAAATGTTAATATGCTAATTAGCGACAAAAACCGAATGAAACATTGTAGTAACATCATAAGTAGATATACTGAAAAAACGCGACCTAGTACACCAAAATCAAGGTCGAGAAGAGAATAAAGATGTTGTAGAATTATAATTATTTGTTGTTGTACAAAAAACATAATTAAACTAGGAATTTACGCTGTACGTATACGTCATTGTATGCACTTGATTAGTTATTTAGAATGTTTGCAAAATTTTACGTGTAAAAAATATGACTTATCTCAGCCGCATCATTGTGAGTGAAACAAATTTGTGTATTTTCCCCGATAAGATTAAATCTCTGATAGCAAAAGATATTGCCAGACTAAAGCAGGGAAAAGTTTTGTGAACATAACTATATTTGTCCATTCTGTTACGAACTGAGGGAATTACCACACAAAAGTGTGGATTCGGTAGTATTTTGACCTCGTCTAGCTATCATGCCATTCGTACACCAATGTAAAATATGTAGTATACCAGTAAACTAAATATTGTATATATATTATATTTTTGTAAGTTATGAAACCCTTTTTCGTAGATTGGATTCTGGAAATCCAGGCCTTTGTTAGTTTACTCTTCAGTACGAGAATTAAGTTGTACCTAAGCAAAATGGTAAGTTCTATTTTCATTGTTTTCCCACTTTTGTTTTCCCTTCCCAACTCTGTGGGATATCCCAACTTTCCTACCCTATGGGCTTTGTTTGTAAAACAATTGCCATATCACATACAGCAACATTTTTCTGCACCGACTTAAAAGTCAAGTTCATAAATAAAGAACAGCTATAAATCGAGAAAATAAGAAATTGAGTTTCACGTGAACATCATACAATACATCATTTTGTATCAATAAAAGACTATGGCATGTCGATGCGAAACGGGGAATTCATCTCTGTTATCATTTTCTGACCCTTGGAAGTTCAACAAATTATTATGAGCACTAATGAACTCTTCTCCACTCTTGAAGGCTATCTTAAAAACGTTTATTTGTCAACATGCTAATGCATGCACAAGTATCAAATTTCACAGACAGAAATATGTTACGTGTTGAGCTAGGTTATTAGACTTTTAGCTAGACAAAGAGAATGAGAATTCAATTTTACAACTTTTCCCCTTATGTATCACTCAAGTGATGAAATAACGATACTTGACTGGCTGTACTTGAACCGACTGCAATAATATCATCTACATATTATTCCCGACTTTTTTTCATGAAATGAGAAAACAATCAGGGGATCATCCTTTGTTCTGGTTGGCTTATTCTGTGGGTACTGGTTCCACCAACATTTAGGAGTTAATGCACTGGTACCGTACTTCATTTATTTGGGCTTAAACAAAAATATATTTATTCCTGAACTAACGTTAGTACACTTTTACAACAACTGGACCACAATGAACCCAAAAAAGGTCTTAGAAAATCCCTTAAGGATATCGGTATGGATGTATATATCCGTTTATGGTTTTTGCTGATTGTCAGCAAGTGGTCCTCACTGAAGTCAGCCAACAGACACTCTTTCTCTTTTCATATTCATATGACCTTGGGATAAGAGAATATTTTTCAATAACACGAAACAATATAAATGGTTTGTGAATTGATTAGTTCTGTACTGCAGTGTAAGTCACGTCAAAATGCCCCACGCGAGTATCCTAGTACATCCTACATAGTATAAAAGCCTGACCCCTCCTGATGCCAGTAAATCAGCACATTAAGAACCAAAGGGTACACGTTATATAATACCCAATCGGTTACCACAAACTAAGATTTGTCAGCATTGACTAATCACGATCATCAGATCCTGCATCACAAACAAATAAGAGAGAAGTCACGAGTAATTTTCTCTGCTGGAGGAGTTGATGACCTTTTTAGTGAGTGCTTGTAAGGATTTTAACAGATTTTTATGCAAGAGGAAGAGATTTTCGGGCAATAAACAAGGTGGTTGGTTGGATGATGGATGACAGATATGTGTGAACGAGAACCGGGTTCAATAAACTATGCATTTAAGAACACGAATACACTACTGCTTTCAATATCTATACACTATACCCTAGATATCTTCAAGTATACCGTCTGCTGTGGAAAAACAAAACAGTAAAACATGAAAATGAAAAGGGCAAATTATTATTTTACTAAAAACATTTTCTCACTCCTTTAATGAGACGTTGGATTGTCGGGCAGTTTTATTAAAGGTAAGTAATATGCACTTATAATATCTATAAATACCTTGAAATAAGCCTCACACTGCATTCGCTACGAAGAAAAACATGTTTGTACAAAAGGCGAACAATAATAGAAGTTTACTGCTTTTTCCGTTGTTAACAAATTTCAAAAAAAACTAAATGACAGTTGAGGATCACACTAGTGACACAGTAACCAAATCACCTAAAGATATGAAGAGAGAGACGCTTGATATCTCACTCAGATAGACACTTTATATGATAGATTTAAAAAATGTTAGAACTGCCAAAATTGCAATGAAAGCACAATATCAATCATGTAATTATAATATAGGTTTTAGGTATCCTTATTTGATTTAATTTATTTACATCTTACCTAGATAAGTTGTGTTTCCCAAAAACTTTCAGACCAGGTCGGCAGTGCAACCTCACTTCGAGTGAAACTCGCACATTCTCTGTTGCGTAAGACTCTGTTGAATCGACTAACTTTCATTTTCCACTTTTCATCGTGTGCAATTTGTTCAAAGTACATAATGCATCTGTAGAAGTACACACACCTTGGCTCTTGACATAATTTTGATATCTTTCAACAAGTTCTTGGAGAGTTTACATCATTTTCTTCGAGTTATATGTATTTCGTTTCCTAATATCCATATTTATGTGTAATGTTGTGCCTCTGGCTATTTCTTATCGGTTAAATGAGAGTTTCATGTCCTGATTTGTTTACTTTCCAGCACAAGGCTAATCCACTCCTCAAATTCCTCAATTTTTTAGTGTTCACTCGTAGAATGGTCACTGGAATCGTTAATGTGAAAGGCGCACTTATAATCCTTTTGTTTGCCATTTATAAATTTAGGTGCTCACTGAATGCTTACTATTGTTTCATCGTGATAAAATCGTATTTTTATTGACTCCTGCACTATTTTCTATACCGTGAACTAAATTAGAACCAAGACCCAGCCAACATGGCATTATGTGTTGTATATCAGTAGAATTCTAGCGAAAAATAAAAATGTACTTTCTCCAGCAGTCATTCACTTTTACAACACCGAACTGTTCAAAAGTAGGTGAGAACAGCAATTTAGTCTGCACTCTAAACTTGCTTGCATTTTATACTCAGCTCGTTCTCGCTGTCACAATGAAAGAACAAAAAAGTCTTGGAAGTGGGATAATATAATGTAATAATGTAGGTACACGAAGAGAAGGCCGAAACCTAATACGAGATTTGAGCCCTGACCCGGAACTAGGCATTTTATGTTGACTCAGATGATTTGTGGAGACAAGGCACACCACAAATAACAATCACCTCCTCCTCGCCGACCACTTCAACAACCGTCACCGTCATCATCAAAGAGAAAAATGTGGATCGTTTCATTAGTTTGAAAGTATTTATATGGCAAAGAGGCAAAGATATCACAGTTTGCAGATATTGGTAGGTTTGAACCTGTGCATGTCAGCTAATAAAGTTTTCACTGCATTTTTTAAACAAACTTATTCGCACGTGTTATGAAAATTACCATTTCTAATCGTTGCTGTATAATTTTACGCAGGCAATTTAGATGTTGCGAGTATGGGAAATAGTGTTTAAAAAGTCGTGCACATACGCAACCAAGCCAGTAATCGTAAAATTTACTACACTGGCACATTTGATAATTAGAATACTTACCACTGAGAAAATAACATAGTGGGTAATGCGATGCCCTTTTCTCTGATTAAAATGAAAGGAAACAAAGCTTGCATGCCAGTATTGGCGATCCAGCTAGACGGACATTTGGCATGTGAAGTGAAAGGAATTTCTACTCATACTTACCATAATATGCATTTCATGCATTTCAGCACTGGATGAAATTTTAGTAGTATACCGCAAGCATGCATGACAGTTTGGACACTTAAGCACCATTTCAAAAGAGGAGGAAATTCACGGTGTACTGGAAAGTTACTCCATTCTGTACCACAAAAGAAACGAACGCTAGATCATGATACTCATCGAAAAAATAAAGACTTATTTATTTCTTATATATGCCAGTCGGATAAAAAAGGAAATCTCGAAAAGCATGAGCATTGCATGCAACAAGCTCCATCATGCTAATTTTTGGACTCCAGGTTAAGATGGCGAGTTGATGAGGATATGATGTGGGGAATAGAAACGATTAAAAAACACCACAGTCCATGTTATTAACCTTTCTGGTAGGCATATGCATCTAATCATTGCACTAATTGTGAAGCATTATTTGCCTAGCGTTGAATAAGGAATTTCCTCCACCTTCTCCTTGTTTGATCGCACAGCGAAAACACCCAATCTGTCTTAAAAATCCATATAATTATTAGTCAGTGCAGGAAATCATAGTGCCTCACAGCACAACCATGACTTCTGACCTTAGAAAAAAATTGTGTTGGCAAAGTTTTTGCTTGTTTTTGCCTGGCCTAGACCTGGGAAGTACCTCAACAAAGTGAAAGGTGTGCGACAAAACATTCTTGGAAAAACAAAGAAAAAATTGTGCAAAAGAAATGTACTCTTGCAAGCGGAAGTAGTGGTGGCAGTGAAATGGATGTAGTGTTGTCAAAATTGACATTTAAGACTAAAGAAAACCATAAAAATGCAAAATGGTCATTTGAAATGAGGTGGAATTGCACATTAAATAGTACTGGTATTGAAAAAGATTTCCTTTATGGCTTTATGACATATACGAAAGTTTGAAAGTATATGTTGCTCGTAAACTTTTTTTTTAAAAGGAGTTTCCATAATTCTCTAGTAAATTATGACTTTGCGGTGCGTTATGAGATTGATATTTGGCTTTTTTTTAGATAAGTGTGCAAAGTGGGTCGTTATCATAAAGAGTAATAGCGTGTCGGATATGACTGATGGGCAACAATAATTTTTGTGACTTTCTTCGCAGAGCGTGCTTAGTGAAAAATGGAGATCGTTTGAGAATAAAAATGTGGTATTGCAATAATAATTGGCCATGTACACCGACGCTTCTTTCGGAACGCCCGCTAAAAAATAAATTAAAATGGAAAATCCAGACTTTCCAACTTTTCTCGTAGTATCCTCATCTGGAGTAATGTTCCTGTACCAATTCCGTTAGTTGATGACTGCCCACTCGGCAGGTGGGAACAAAAAGTACATTGCTTGCTCAAGATGTTCCGTGCTCCAGCAAAACTTTTGTTTTAAGCTTTAATGTTTATTTCAAGGAGGTTTTCCCCCTCCGTTGTCCGTTGAGCCCAGCACACGCAAGAAAATAATTAATCTGATCGGGTGCACGACTAGCATGAATGAAATGCTGTAATATAATGCACATTACTTGAATTGTTTAGTAGCTTTTGTCGCTGAGCTTCTGATTCGTCTATTAGAGCTAGAAGCATTTCCTTCGTCGTCGGACTGCATTCCATTCCGTTGAAAACAGAAGCAACATCACAAAATCACAAACTACAAAGGTATGAAAAACTTCAAAGGTTTGCTTTCTTGTGCAGAATACCGTTGAAACAGTTGACCACTCTCAGAGACGTCTGAGTTGCCATCATCATAATGACGTAATTTTTAGAAACATGAGTGAAGATTTCAAGTTTAAATTTTGAATTTATGTATACATTACAAAATTATGTACGCTGGTAGATTTTTATGATTTCAAAGGCATTTTAAATCAGATTGCATGCAAGATTGTACTTACTTGTATTCCATGCATAGAGCTGAAGGAAAAAAGAGCCCCACAACTACAGGCTAACACAATACTGACATGACATAATATATCCAATTAAATTATGACATACACATAGGTTTTAACATAATGTGTAGGAATAGAGAAGTCATAAAATTAAATTAGACAGGTGCTGGTGTCGACGTCATAGAACGTTCCTTGCTACAAAGCGGGACAAAATATTTTAAAAGATGTCAGGTAGCTTGACCAGATACCAATCACGTATTCGGAGGAGTCAATGAGTCAAATGTCGGATGGCGATCAGTATACCTTGTGTAACTCCAGAAATATCACATGGAAATGTTGAGTATTTACATTTGATACATTAATAGTAGTAGATTACTTGCATCACTTGAGTCTCCTTCCATCCGTTATAATAGCAGCACATGTGTAAATCTATTTACACTCCCCTTCACCAAGACATTTATTTGACTTCTTTTATTTTCGTAGCGAAACAAGAAACAAGGGCATTGACTTCCAAAATGGTCGAATAACATTAGATAATTATTCGTGTTCATTTATTCATTGCTTCCCTTCAAGGAAGCACGTCCATTAGCTTTGCTGTCATCTAATCATATTTTCAATATGATGAATTTCAAGGAAATACATTATTTGTGTTCTGTGTTCTCTGCCTCTGTCTTCTTTCCATAATCATCATCTCCATATATGAGAGAGCGAACACGGAAATTGCGTGTTCAATCAATACGAAGTCTGTGAGCTCCACAAGAAGTAATCACTCTGTGCATTACTTCTTATTATGCGATGCTACTACTAGCCGATATTAGTCTTCAATCTTCCTTTTGTACTGCTCTAAACTTGCTTATATGATACATCTTGGCATAAAAACACCACACATAAAAGTCAGCATGCAACCATTTAAGTTACCTACCTTCCAAATCTATACCTTCATCATCTTCCAGCGAGACCCGACAGTATCTGAGCTCATTTTGCATTCAATTAGTACATCATCTTGTTTCTCTGCATTAAGTCTAGGAGTGTTTTGGTAATGAAACAAAGGCGAAAAATGAAATTCCCTCTTTGTCAGCCGTCAACAGTAGTAAATTCGCACATTTGTCTTCTTTCAAGATTTGAGCATTTAAAATGGACACGGATGTTCTTTTTTCTCGCGTACCTGTCAAAGTATGAGTCAGCAGTACTATGAAAGACGAACCAACAGACGAGTGTGATATTATGATACGATATTAATATGATGATGGTGACCATGAATATGCCTTTTACGATTTTTCATTTTCTTCACTTGTCATTCATTTTTTAGCAAAATGGTCGAGCAGTCTTATGTGTGTGGTATTTGCATTGTACAAGCTACACAGACGCTCGAGACTAATAAACTTGATAATATGCAAATTAACTCTGCGCATATGCCATTTTTTATTTATCACTCCAGGAATCTGTAGTGTAGATGTAACATGCTCCATGATTTTTTGTGTTCCAATGTTTTTATGATGACGTGCGTGTTTATTTGGTTATGTACCTACCTGAGTGGTATCAAATCAGCGACATGCTTCTTGTACTTTGAAGTTGTAATTTAAAGTGGAAGGTGTAAATAGATATAAGAGGTAAATGAAATCATGAAATGTAAGCAGTTCCAGGAACTTTCAGGGAGTACTAGCACACACAATATATTATATTGATTAATACTCTGCTTTGACGTAGTTGAGATTTTGCTCTGGAGTGGACTGGAATTTTATGTTCTGGCTGGACAAATAGAAGAGAGTAAAAAGTTTTTATCTTTGCAAAAAATCTTTCTTGGGAGACTTTCATTAAGATAAAGCAGCTCCTAAAAGTACACATGTAAATAATGAAGTTATTTGCCACATTACATAACATAAATAGTTAGTTTATACTATGTTGTTGTAGACGCATGTGTATTATCGTGAAAAGCATTTCAGTTTACCACTCTGAAAGAATAGAAATGGCAAAGATGACGAGATCTTTTTATTCGTTCAACGCGTCCTTTGTTGTGCTGTTGAATAGCTACTACTAAGATTTGCCGCATCTTTTCTCCCTCAGGCAATATGAAATATCAAGAAAAAAAATTGCTGCATGTCACTCACAAATTTGGATTAAAACTGAAGTACGAATAGTTCCGGATGTGAACTCTCTAATTATATGTACATATATTTTGATAAATAGTTTCATTTGGCCCCGTGGATCATTACAAAGCGCTGAGAGCTTTCACTCTGCCGGGATGAAGTTTTCTTCATTCAAAGACTATGGACTGCTCATTCTATACTATTTACAATTTACATACATAATGCGAATTTTTATTTAAGATTAATTACAGCTGAAATGCTCTTAGAAATAAAGGGTTTAAATGAATCTAATTGATTTAATAAGTTAATTTTGGAAAGTCCTTTTGAGCTTGAATCAACTGGTACTCGTTTAGCATTGTCCAGCCAAAGGCGTGAATGGCCAACTTTTGCAGGTTTTGATGAGTGACACCTGAAATCATACATTATGCATGCATAAACCATTAAATGACACAAAACGCAATATACATTCACACGCGAATCTCATTATAAATGTATTTAGCACACAAATTTCTATAAACTTACCACTCCAGAAATGCACAAATTCACCCAAATTCATTTGAAGTGGAGCTGGTCCGTGCTCATGCTCCAAATCCGTTGTCACATTAAAATGTCTAGTAGCTGACACGGTGGGATAGTATGCCGCACTCAATTTCAAATACTTCCTGATTACATGCAACTCTCCGTGTCTTTTGTAAATAGGGTAATACCAGTCTTTGAACCAACTGACTTGCTTCTTTTCCGTTTCACTAGAACCAGGACTTCTGCTGGTCAAGGACTTTCTAAAAAATCTCTCCTGTTCCGCAGTCAAATTCAGACCTCGATACATGTCAAATGTTATGATTTTCACAAACTCTGCATCATTCTTATCCAAATGAAGAAACGTAGGCGCATCCTTGCCTCCTCTGTAGAGATAGATAACCATGTTCCCAAATTGTTGGCTAATGATGTCCAGTTGATCTCCAGTGTTGTCACTCCACGTGATATTTTCCGCTGAGGAAATGTCGATGATGTTCCTGCAGTCTGACGAAACGTCAAAGTAGGTCAGTGCTGAGGAGTTGTAGCTCATGTAAGTCTTTCCTGAGTGGAATATTACGTGCAACTTTTCATTTCGCGTGAGACCAGCGATTTGGTCTAGATTGTAGTTTCGCTTGAGATAACGCCACGCATCTCCTACGAATTTCTGAGGCCATTGAACACGCCGGCTCACATCCGAATCGTAGTAAACAACAATGTCCTCGTCGGAGAATACCTTATCCAGCAACTCTGAATGATTTAGCCAGCTTTCTTGAAGGAGGGAAGGTGGTTGAGGTGACGCGTAGTTTCCACATGGACTAATTGAAGACAACACATCGTCAAATTCTGCGTTGTAGAGGTCCTCAGTGAGTGGGGATCCGGCAGGGAGTTCTATGCTTCGCCCTTGGCAGCACCGATTCTCATACAGACGAACGCAATCACCCCTGGAATCTATGGAAGATGCTTTATCGTTGAAAATGTTGGGGATGTTTTGGCAGCCTTGGAATGCCAAAATTTGGGAGCGACCTAAAGATTTTTATTCATTATTTCCAATCTGGCAAAGTGATTATTTAAACAGTCCAGCTGGAATGGTCGTAAAAAAGAAATTAATGTTGTAAGTTTGGCTGACCTTTGTGATGATAATCTTCATACAAAACCGCCACCTGCTTCTTTCCGTGTACTCCATTTTCTGTCAAAATTAGGGCTACAAATCCTACTGTTCCAAGCACCAGCAAATCTATAAATTTGCAAGTTTTTTGTAAACTTGATTTCATTTTGATTTTTTTGGCACTTGGCACTACTTCTAATGGGCCACTCCATCCACTTCCATTAATGGGACCAATGGCTTAGAAAGAGGCAGCTGGAGGCAAAACCAGTTCCATTACTGTATTGCCATGTTTGCTTTGATGCATGTAGGTATTCAAAATTTTGTTTTACACGCAATTACCCACATATTCTAACGTTTACAGGTTGTTACTTATGACAGGTATGAGTGGATACACCGCTGGTACATTGTAGAGGTAGAGCAGGAGTCCGGAAATATAGAATCCGACCATGTGCTTCATTTTCACACAAAATATCGATTAATTCATTTCTAACGAGACATTAACCCAGATCCTGTGGGCGGACGAATACAAAATGCTGCATGTTTTGGGGGTTTTCATTGTCAGAGAAAATTGCATCTACCTCATACAGTGAGCAACACAATGCGTAACTGTAATAATTTTTTGGAATGAATCCAGCATATATAAACTCCTCCCACGTCCAATGTTTTCCTCGATGGTAAAACATATTAACTAGCAACTAGTATCATTCTATAATTTCATCAATGTCCAACTTTGGTAAAGAGCATATAGGTTCAGCTTCAGTATAGAGTTCATTAATGTTGTTGTATATCATAGCTATTTTGTCAATGGCCAATTAAAATTTCATAAGCTACTCATATTAATCATGTATTTTTTCGTTTTGAGTTCTTCTGTTAAACAGTTTGCAAATTGCCGAGGAAAATAATCTCTTTTCAGTCTGTCAAAGACAAGTACAATGAACTTGAGAAGTCCTTCACTTTCTTGTAGCACTTTTACTTGCAGATATGTAGTCGTAGGTAAAGGTTATTTTACTCATGGGAGTTTCCTTTACGTTTGAGCGCGAGAAGAAAGGTAGCATTTTCCAATTTATTTAATAGCCATAATCGTTGTCATTTTATTTCGCAAACTTAAAATATTACTTTGTCGTAATCTAATTGCGATATCCCGTTCTCTATCAACTGAACCGTTCAAATGCTCCCTTGGATGCAGTACAACTTTGTACAGCATGCTTGTAATAATATGGTACCAAACCAATGTAATTGCGATTACTATTTGCTAAAAGGTTAAAACCGAGGCGGAGATAGTCAACTCCTTGTGTTCGATATATAATCAACGCATCTTTTGATTTTGAATAGTTCTACAATTTCCTTAAATTTTAAGTTTGTATCAAACGTGTAATTACCAATAAAACGTAACATAATACTAAAATATGATATAGCTCTAATTTTTTAGCTGGTATATTTCACACTATTTGTCAAAGTAAGCTGATTTCCTGTCCTAACACTGCGCGGAGTTAGTTAACAGAGCCAACACAATCTACTCACCTATTTACATAAATACATGCATTAAACTTTGGTGTAAGAATCGACTTGAACAATGAAGAGTGTTTAGAATGATCCTCAGACATTGTTTGTAACATGACATGACTTAGTGAGAAAAATTATAACAAAATTACAACAAAATTAAGACATTTCCTACAAACTTTTCTTTTTCTGCTTCAAAGTTTTTATTTCTAAATTGTTCTAAAGTTCAAAAATCATTCTTCAAAGTGGACAATTCCAAATTTGTCATTGTCTATAAACCATTCACCTGTATTTAAAATTTAAAATTTTATCAGTACAATGTTTTTGTATGCTACAAGTTATAAATAGCACTAAAGTTTGTTGAAGTCTTTGTTCGTTGGCGTATTGTAGCTGATCCCTACACAAAGTTATCAACAGTTGACCGTCATAATGAAGTCTTTCTCAACAAAAGTGGTAGGCGTCAAGTGTGTATTTTTAGTTAGTGGGAGGAAACTACCATTGTTTTGTTTGGTTTTCTAGTAGCAATAATAACAAAATTGCTTATAGCGTTCCTGCTATTATGTATACATAAACTATATCGTAATCCTTTTGTATACCTATGCCGCTTTGATCACGACGACAGTTTACCTATATTAAACTACCTCCCTGTAATAATATTTTACAGTTGACTACCAGAGGTAGGAAAATCCCGGATTTTTTTCAATCCAAGTTTGGATTTGGATTACGGATTACGAATCCAAATCCGTA